>NW_019091579.1:318038-349443 GCF_001949145.1 Acanthaster planci | reverse complement strand
CCTTTGTTTTCTTTTCACCCATTTGATCATTTCCCACAGAAAAAAACATGCCCTACTGACTCCAGCCACTTGCCCCGACACAGGCCAAACAATCAAATCAAAAGTAAAGATTTAAAAAAGAAAAATTCATGAGTCTGCATTCCAAAAAAGGGTTAATGAGAAGAGGTGCTGGAGCGGCTAATAATCCGATAAACAGCAAGCATGATCTTACAAAACTAGGAAAACCTTCACACCTGCACTCATCTCCCTGCCCAAACCCCCATCATCTCAGATCAATAAAAGCCTCTCAAGGACCACGGACGGCCACAAAGTGGAAGGCGGGGGGGGCAGGGGAAGGGAATCTTAGGTTTTTGTCATTTGTTATCATTGTTTTGGCTTTTTCTATTGGAAATTCATCCTGAGGCATCAACGCCCACTCAGACAATTCTGACAGGGCTCAAAAACCAAAAAGCAAAAACAACAGGGCAGGCAAATCGATGGGTCCACCATGGTCATGTAATGCCATAATGACATTGATGTGCTCGTACAATTCAACCTGAATGAGAAGTTCAGGGACCCTGGGGCAGAAGCGAAGATGGGGGGGGGAGACCTGATTCCGCCCCCAGCAACATTTGCCTTGCCAGGTGCGACATGACAAGTGCTAACCAAGCTATTTGCACAAGACTTCCTGGAAAGCTTTTACTCAGGATGGAGGGGGAAAAGACCGGTTAACAGAAAGGTGGCATGTACTTGTATTTTAATGACAGGGTGACAGATAGACAAACAGAATTCTTCACAGTGACAAGCAGAGACAGGGGAAAAAACCAGGTCCTGAAAAACCACTGCCTTGGGGGGCTACAAGCTTGGAGACAGGTCAATAAAGCCAGAAAAGTTTGATGCACTCTGAAAGTACGCACTTAGATGCATATACTTGTTCATACAATATAGGGATCCATTTTCAGTTCAATGAATTTTGGACTTAGACAAGGTCAACTGCATCATGACAATTTGCAAATAAGCCTTTACATGTACAAACTCACTGCTGATTTTCAATCCAAGATTTCTTTTCTTATTCAACTACCGTATAGTATCAAAAGGCAGAATTTCAGTTGGGAGCCTCTGACACCCATTAACATGTACACACAAAATTCTTCAAAACCAAATCTGACAAATTTCACTGTCACCCATTTTGAATTTCTCAGTGTGCCTTTTCAAAACTCTAGCCTCCAGCAGTGCACATGCAGAAGTTTCTGGCAGATAGAGAACACGTGATAATGTGTTCAAATCGGGGGAGAGTAAAAAGAAAATGAGACCGAGGTTTGTTGACAATGTTCAGCTACACAATTAATGACACCTCTGAAGGGCGCCCCCAATCAGCGAAAAGAAAGACAAGTGGTTATCCAAACGAGGTCTTGCACGCGTTCCGCGCATATGCAAAGACCATACATGCCTGAGTAAATTACCGATAGTTACGCATACTCAGTGTGCTCCACGTCAAATGGGCATATACTTGCACGCGCCACATGTGGTGAGTACCAAAAAAAATGCCCTCTTTTGTTCGGCTTGGAGGGGATTGTCCCAGACAGATCCTCAGCAGATTCTGAGGTATCTGCTTTCAAACGACACAGTTTAATGATCCTCTAAACATATTCGGCACACTATGAAGTCAAACAAATGTGAACATGAAAAAGCGGAGTGCAGAAAACGTGGCAATTAAAGTTGCGGAGCAAATGCCGCCCTTGAATGTCTCCAACATCCAGCATCAAAGCGATTGGCTGCATGCATTCCCCATTAAAGTACTGAGCGAGCTGTTTGAATCCAAGATATTGCCAACTTCCTTACCCTCCAACAATTCAAGTCGCTTCTACTTAAAATGAAAAAAAAAACAAAAAGAGATAAATGTGTGAGAACCGAGCGATCCGTCAGGAAGAGGGGTTTTTATTTTCTTTAGTCACAGGAGCCCATCAGCCATTTCAATTACTCATGACTGACTGAATCCCTCATCCCCTCTTTTTTTTCGGGAAAGCTGCTGTCAGGAGATCAGAGGCCATTTAGTGAGGAGAGGTAGCTCACCTCACCCTGACAGCATGACAAAGAGCAGGTAGATCAATGAGATAACAGCCGTGCTGGATCCTCCAAACTCGCCATTTACCAGGAGAAGAGCCTTTTTTTACTCCAGATAAATCCAGTGAGGGTAAAAGGCGCGGGGGGGGGCACCTGGTGTGCCCGGCTGGCATGACGACGGGTGCAATTTACCGGCCTCTTTGCCAGCCAAGTGCAGCCTAAACAAGGCCTTTCCCTTCCCCAAACACGCCTGACTGGATGATATGCCCGCCGAGCTCTCCGGGCGACTTAATTTGCACTCGTACGTCCACAATGTGCTCTTGTCTTTCAACAACTCTCGCTGATATGTTTGAGTGGTCAGACCTCGAGTGCTAACAAATTGGGACCAATTCCAGCTGTGGCACTTTTCATACCTCATATAGGACTTTCTTGACAACATTGAAGTGAAAATTTAGCCCTGACTAACACTGACTAATGAATCTGACACCTCTTTTTTTGGAGGGGTGGGGGGGGTGCACTCAACAGAAGCAGAAGCATATCATCAACAGAGGCATTATACTGGGTACATGTACATGTAATGGAATGGCTTTTACTTCCTTTCCTGTTTTCCGCTTTTGACTTTTCTCTTTTCTGAATTGTTTTCTTTCTCATTTTTCCAATTTGCTTGTGATTTTTAGCTACTACTATTTGGTAATCCCTCTTTAACCACGGTGCATGTTTTGAAGCCCAACAAATATGTACATGTAAAACTAGTAAACTCTGCTGGTAAAAGTTAACTTACATGTACTCAAGAGGATCTACATGTACATGGTGTCCACCAATCATACTAAGCTATGTTAACCAAGCACCAGGCTAACATTCAGTTAGCCTGTACGGTAGCTTGTTAGTAACATTAATGCACAGCGTACCTGCCCATGTAATGATGTACAGTGGACTGCCAGTACTTCACTTGTCTGTCCAGGTTCCTAAAGTACACCACGTATGTTTCCTTCCTCAACTTAGTTTTGCTTACTGTTCAGGGTCATACACTCAATGCCAGCAAACTTGAGTGATGTACATGTAAACGAGACGTATGATGGAAGTGCTTTATTATTCATTGATCTTATGTCATCAACAAAGCAGTAGCCTCCTTCAAGCAGTGACAATTCTTTTATTTCCTCTCTTCCTGTAAAAAAATCATTATATTTTTACCAGTTTTTACAAGAATGTGGAACCCATAAAGGTGAAGCCGGCACGGAACTACATGTAAAGGCCATCCTGATGGTCATTAGCTTTTTCAAGATGTACTTTGCGGTGGGGAGATGTTAATTTAATTACCGGGTTTTGGCCATACCCAAAGTGTATAGTCATTAGCTTGTAAATTCTTTAAAGCCAGATCCAGAAACTTAAACATCTGGTTCATGCTGTGATTTTATTCTGTCACAGCAATTCATTACCAAACTGAAAGTCAAGTTGATATCCTAATAGTGTAAAATTCAGTAGGGTTTAATGGTGTCGATAAAAATCAGTTTATGATGAAATACCGGTAAGGACTGGTACTGGCTTATAAGGACATTAAATGACGATGTTGCATAGAAATAACTTAATATCACTTAAAAACAATGTGTGCACTTTTGGCTTTATCATGTGTGCCATTACAAACGTCCTTTGCAAATATATGTGTGGGGTATATCTCCAGGAAAACCCCTATAAGAAATATTTTCAACAGTTTATGTTGCACTCTGTGTTGTCAATACACCTTGCGGTGTCTCCATGTAAGACTAAGGCATTCACAGGTAATGAACACTGGCTACGGCTCTTCCCCGCTGCCTCTTTCGATCAAACTTCGAGGCCATGGTCACAAGAGACGGAATGAAAATATGGCGGCCAATGTCATGTACCACAGCATGCAATCCCAGGCATGTGTTAACTAAATTGACACACCGGCAGTACTGGGTGAACATACGTGACATGTGTATGTACATGTATACCTATACCTACATGTAGTAATGCCCACTTGTACGTGGACCTTTAACTTTTTATGGTGTTCAACGGGAAACGAAAACACTGTACAATGGTTCACTTATAAGGGGAAATGCACGGCAGCAGAGTTCAGTTTTTCATTGTGAGTTTATAAAGCATATGGTTATCCACGTAGCTTCTTAAAGAGGCTATACATTTTTGTCTTCATAACAGTTTCTTTCTGAAGACAAAACGTTTGTGATCACACAACAAGGGGGACAAAAATACCTAAATTTCAATATGGCAGGGTTCTGAAATGTGCAGTATTTAAAACAATTCTTCAAGCTAACCTGACTAAGTCTGGACTGTTCTCAATTTACAACTGTATCAAGTTCTGTTAACATTTTCCTGTCAAACCACCAGTAATATCAAGTGTCACACACTAAATGGTCAGGTCTGAATTTGATACGGAACATGTGAAACCAGAAATTCTGTCATTTGCAGTAACCCATAAAATATCTCCTAGTTTACCCACATGCCAAATTACTCCAAGACAACATTAAAGTCAGGCAAAGTCAGCCGAAGGGATAGAATTCATTAGATATTAGGCCAGTTTGAATACTTCATTCTCATACATACATATACCTTGTATATGTACAGAACATGTAGGTGTACACTGTTACATGAAGCAATGTCCCATGTTGCGGTGTCAGCACAGAAGTCCTGGCCAAACTTTGTGCCTAAGTGTTTCACCTTTGCTGCTGGCAAAGCAACGTGTATTATGGAATGCAAATAAGCTTCCTACAGGGCAGGAAAACAGTTTTCAAATGCTGGCCTGTCACATTCCACTTTGGACTCCTAAAAATGAAAGGCCCATATACAGCAAATCCTCAGGGAACTTTTTGCCACATGTAATGCATGGCCTATAAGGAATGTGATACATGTACTCACATGATGAATGTTAAAAGTTGACAAAATTGACAGACTGGAATTGGCAACCTGTGGGCAAAACTGCAAACGGGATCTTACAAACTGACACTCCACATCTTACTGCCTCAGGGGCCCCAATTCGCTAACCCATCTCTGGTGTCAGCAGACACGTGCATTTGGCAACATGTCATCTACATGTACATATGGTTGGCGGGTTGCTTTGTGGGTCAACAAGATACGCCGCGTCACAGATCAAGTTGTCAGTGTGGGCTTGGACTCACGATTAAACCGAGCAGCTGTCAGAAAACAGGCCACGGAATTGTTACTAAAGGGAACACTGCCCGAGTTCTACTTGGGAGCACATTCTCAGCAAATTTCCATCCCTTGTACATGAAAACAAGCTATTTGACATTTCTTTTGGGTTACTCTCATTGAAGCGTGCATTCCTTTATTGCATCTAAAATTTTCAATAATTAACTAAACCTTGTGACAGTAAAAAGATTTGGAAAGTTTTTAAAAGTCCTGTGTTTTAATCTGTGACATTAATCGGAATTGACCCTGTGTATATACCAGACACTGCATACAAACCTGAACATTCATTTTAATGCACATCAGGGCACTAGACCATTCTTACCGCATATGTAGTTGACATACAAGTATACATGCATGTGCAAAACTATCTGAGTGGGAGAGAAGGCAGTCGTGGGGGTTGCATTACTTGACACCCCACAGGGATGAGATTGGGGAATGGCCAGACACAAACGCTAAAGCATCCCCCCTCCCTTCATCTATTGCTTCATCTATTCCCGGGCTGTGGACAAACAGTGATTTCCTGAGCATGTTACACAGAGGATGTTTGAAGATGTGGCCAATTGTGTGTGTAGGTGATGTCTGCACCCGTCCATGCTAAAGTGATCCCCGTTGAGCTCGTACACATGTGCACATACTGTACACTGACTCTGACACTGACTCTGACTAGTCCATGGAGGTTGACCATGTGTGGAACCTTAGGTGTCCGTGTGCCAAGGCTGAGTGTTGTAGCAAATACCGCTCCTTGATATTGTTGCCGATATTGTTGTGGCACCTTGTCTTTTTGATAAGCCAGTAGTTTTGCCAAAAGAATGGTGCCATGCTCAGGATTGGCACAATAATCCGTTGGGGAGTAACAGTGTCCACAACTGGTTAACTGTAACGTACATGTGTAATGTACATGTACGCATACTCCTGTGCACAGACATGAGTTTTTACAGCCCTTTGTATGCATTTTGAATCTTTTAACCTATGGAACCCCATCGGCCATCAAACTTTTTCCACTGAACCACACCAAGTGCATTTTCACAGAAGTTCCACTTTTGCGGAATCGCCATCTGGCAAATGATGCTGCCTGATGCGTCACCAAATGACGCTGTCTAATGCTCACCAAAATGATGCAGTCAGCAGATAATATAAAATGGAAGAAATGGATTCTTGTATTCCGTACATGGTGGCGTGGGGTGATTTTGTGTCTGTCAGGTGAAGATATCTCCATTCACGCAGACGGTTGGCCCTGTCAACCGCAGGTATTACCACAAAGATTAAAATGCATACATGTACATGCACTGCGGTGCTGCAGCAGCAAGCTTATTGACTCCTTAATGGAGGATGCACTTTACAAGATGCATATCAGTTTCCAAATAACGTTACCCTCGACTTGCTGAAGCACAATTTCATCGTCAGTGATACTGGAACGTTCATTCCTTCCTTTCAGTCCAATATTCAAATATTCAGTGGAATCAAATTCCAGCCAGTGGACACACAACCTATGCATGTTAGTATGGTGGACTCTCTTGTTCTGCTTCAGGAGAGGGGTCCGCCCCCTTGCAGGAGGCGTGGAGTCCAGCTCATGTTTGGCCCTACTTGGTGATGTCTTCCCTCAGCCCCAGCGAGATCGCACATGCAACAGAGTAAAACAGAACAACCTGGAAGGAACGGTACGGCTACCGGTACTTCTCTGGCATTGCTGAGCATGTGAGTCAGCTGCCTTAAGTTTGCTTGTAAGAGGCTGTTAAGAGTGCCTTTTCGTGACAAAATTATGAACTTTTTCCCTTTTTAGTTCACTGATTTTCAGCTCAATATATTCAATTTTTAAAATAAAAATTTGAGCATGTGATAATTGATCAAACACATGTATTTGAATATTCAACACAGCCCTAACTGTCAATCGATTAATTCAGCAAGCATTGAGTGATTTGGGGTTTTTTTTCGGGGGTTGGGGGTTGGATAAGTATCAAGTTAAGGAAGCCTGTTCAATAAATCTACAACAAGCGGTTATCATTTAAGGAGCCTTACATGATTCATGAATTTCATATCGGAATCATGCTGATCTGAAAGCACTTAATGTAATTCTCTTCCACATCTCATACATCCAATGACTGCGATAGATGATACTTCACGTCCAGTTGAATTCCCCGGGGGGGACCTACCTCTTCATTAAAGAACCGAGGAATCAAAGAGGAATCTTCTGGGACCATTAGTGGCCCAAAGGAGGGGGGGGGTTGTACATGTAGCTCTTCTCAGTAGATTAGCATCTCAACAGCAATTTCGCCGATCTCCTGCTCCGGCACATGATTTGCCAATCTCTCTGTTGAGACATATTAGGGCCTTGGGCACGTGCTGTCCGGAACTCATTATAAACCATCTCAGCATCCCCTCAATTGGAAACGTGTGAGCAAGTTGCAAGAGTACCAGGGGTGGGTTCCGATGCCCGAGTCAACCAAAGGTTATCAAATTAATTGTAATCAGTCCAAGCGTTTTGCGGTAATATTCAGCGAAGTATGAGGGGGCGAAAAGTGGTTTAAAGTGACCCTCACAGCAAACTGTGACAGAGAAGGCAAGCTGAGGGTGGCCATTTATGGGTTTTGGACAAACCCTAACTTCTAAGATTCAGAGCTAAATGAGTTCTTTGTTTCCTCAAGTATTTCAAACGCTAATGACAACTTTTACAACCGACACAACTTCTTTGTATTTCTTCTAGGCACTTTAGACTGGCTGATTTTCCCATGACATTTGCTTCCATTCCATAAGCAATCTGCTTCCAGTGAAGCCTGGGTTCCATATCAACGTAAGAAACGCAGAGAGCAATGCAATCAAGACGCAAACTGCCAAGCAGACAAATGGAAACATATCAAACAGAAGTATTGCCGATAACGCAAACCAGCCCCAGAGAGATTGGTAAAGTTGATACCGGTTCAACTTTGCAGACTGTCTGCGTCAAGTCACTGAGTAGGCCTATACAAACACGCACGCTGGCATGAGGGCATACAACGATGTTTCTCTCGCTTGGTACCACTCATTCTGTCCATTTTCTCCTTATTACTACATCTGTAGCCCCCATCGTCAACACAGTACCTGACCTTTAACAAATTCAATTAAACTGGAGTATCAGTTTAGCTTCAAGAGGAAACACTGCCACCTAAAAATGGCATTCTTGGCAAAGATTTTCCAAGTTTTAGAAGCCATTTTGTTTAATTTTTGGGTGGAATGATGTTGCGCCGCATCTCTTCTGCGACTGTCTGTGTCTTGATGTCTTGCGTTACAAACGACCATATGAAAACCAGGCTTAACAGTCTCCTGGTTATTTTTGTAGATGGATTTATAAATGTTTGTGACTTGTGCATATTGTTTTTGTGGCGCTGCTCTGGTGCAGATCTGCGGAGGGGGAGTGGAAACCCTCCATATTCCGGACAAATCAATGAAATAACGATTTACGTAAAATGAAAAAGATGACATTCTATAAGGGTTATTATTTGTACATTAGTAACTATGTAATGCATGACCTTAATGTGTCTGAATGTCCATAACAATCAGGCATCAAAAAAAAAAAAACACCCACTGAAAAATTTCCTGGATATGTCCCTGCTTCTTTATGTGGCTTCTTCAGTCCCTCATAAAACAATGAAATAAGCTTATTTGTGATACGGTTCATATGCAAACAAGAAGAAAATGTTGTTGGGCTATGCAAGACATTAGGGAAAAATATGGATGATCATATTATGTAACAGGTGTACCTGTACATTTGAGCATCAATATTGAGACTGTCATATCACAAGAACTGTCCAAAACCAAAAGGTGGCATATGCACTTACCAAGATTTGGGGGTGAACTTTCATTGGTCGTCTTCGCTGTTTGCCTAGCTAGCGGATGGGATGCAACGTGTGAAGGTAGGGAGTTGGTTGGCTCGTCAGTGACATCTGACCCGGGGTCGGGTGAGCTGACCTCTTCCAGATCATGATCGGCCGTCAAAGCTGCATGGCGTAGGATTTTTACTACATCGTCATTCTAGTTTCAATCCAAAAACAGAATTGAAATTAATTTTATTACTCCTTCTGCAATAGCAAGATCACAGAAATCTTTCAGTATACAACTTGTGAAACGCATCAGGGAAGAGGTAAATTTTCTGATGGTTATCATTTTATGACACTTTACCCAATACAGACTACAGTACAGTGACAACCCCACGGAAATTTTCCACTTCTTCCAAACCCCTGTTAATATCAAAATGTCCTTTCACAACTTTTTTCTTCGAAGTCTTGTTCAACTTTTGACACCAAATTTGCCAAAACTGGACAACGCGTTTTCAGGTCACATTAAGGGTCAAAAGGTCATCCACGAACTGTGACTTTTTTATGTGTGTGCTTAAATGAATTGAGGTCTTATCAAAATTTCAAGTGTAAATCAGATGATAATCTATGTCTGTTTAATTTCAAGTAAATAGGGTACTTTATTTGTAAGATTTCTGTTAAAATTGAAAGTACCAGTACACATAAAATGTGCACTGTACTAATTAATAAAAACCACTGGCCTAATGAAAGACAATTTTGATGTGCATGTTGGCATGAGTGGGGCTCCATTAAGCCACAGTGTCTCTATTGCGATAATTAGATTTGTGAAACTGAAGTCTGAAGCCAAGGTGCAGAGGAAGCCCAGAATGCAGAGCACTGTCAGCCATGTCAACTGGTCCTGCCGGGGGGGGGCACGACAGGCACACCTACCTGGGTGAGCTGGATGGGCATTAGTTGAGCCTTGTTCCGGGCGAAGGGGCTTGCGCGGCCCTCCTCAATCAGCGATCGGACGGCCTGGCAGAAGTTCCATCGGGCCGCTTCGTGCAAGGGCGTGTTGCCCCGGTGGTTGGTTTGGTTGACGTTGGCACCGTGCTGCGGGCAAAAGAATTATCGGCCATCGTGAAATGTCCACTGACCCGACAAAGAAGTAAGAAGTCGCCAGAGCTGTGTTTGAGAGGCATCATGCACAGACTTTGGAAGGTGTCCACCTTGATAAATTTCTCTATATTCAGCACAAAGTGCGACTCAAAAGTCAGGAGCTGAGTGGTCTCCTTGAAATGCATGTAGAAATGAAAAACACCAGAGAACCCAGCAAATACTGTGCAAAGCATTTCACTCTATGTACCCATTAACAACTCCATAGACAGTAACATGCTACATTGTCACAGACAATCCACCGATTCTTCGCACAAAATCATGGCACATGTAACTCAAATCTTTCAGGGGTCAATCCCGGGCCAAAAAAAGTTGGCTCACTTTGATCAAGAATCTTGCAGGTTTGACGTGGCCGTTCAGGCAGCAGTAATGCAGCGGGGTGTTGCCCCTGGCGTCCTTTATGTTGCTCTTGGCACCATGCTGCAGCAGCTGAATAACTACCTGCAATGGACACAGACAAATTGGCACATTGTTTTTTTTCTCTCATCATCCACATCATCAACTGCCGAGAGCCCTATTTTCTGAGCCTCTATCCACAGAAGGACCATGACCAGCGAGCATAGAAAAGAGGTACACCAACTACTCATGTATAATTATATAAGAACAGCAGGCAACATAACTGTCATTTCTTCTCACTTTTTCCTGTATACGTGTTTCTCCAAGTTTGCATAAGTTACAGTGTCAAACAAATCACTAAAATCACAAAAAGAAGTCAAAATAGAACTCTTCATGCACGCAGAAGCAATGGCAATAGGCCAGAGCTGCAAACAAGCTGTTTCACTCTAACCAAAACTTAAGTTTCCTGCTACACTGGGGACACATTTCATTTTCTGTGGACTAGTAAGTGGAGCTATGAAACTGGTCCCTACACAGTCTGCAAGGTTCAAGCCCAATTTCAGTAGCTGGGCAGCCCCTTGTTCAAAATCCTTATCCCACGAGGTGGATTTAAGCTATGAAATTCTAGGAGGCAAAATGTCATAATGGAGTCCTTAACTGGGCCCCAAAGTACACTGGAATACAAGGTAGCGGAGTAGAGCTCAAACCAAAGCAACAATGACAGGTTGACAGAGTGCATTAAATGAGGACAGGAATGAGGATTTTGACCCATATCTGAAACTGAGAACATCAACAGTACCATTTCCGGACATGGACACAGATTTAATATCAGAGCATTAACCCTAACCCCCGTAAGGCTGTTTGTAAAATCACGTTGAAATTGAAGGATTAAGGACTGTTAGGGCTATTAAGGCATACAGTATCTAACACTTCTGTTTTTCAGACTTTGCAGACTTGCAACATGTGAACTTGGCTGTAACCATCTCAGTTCACTGAGGAGCATACAACTCAGTACTGCCATTTCAGGTGTAACAGACCCTATCTCTATCCTCACAGATACCCACAAATACCCCTGGGTGGAGAGAGGCACGTAAGGAATAACTGCCTTGCCCAAGATCACAACATGCAGCCAGGTCTGGGATTCGAACCCCAGACCCCATGATCGCGAACTACAAGCCCTAAACTGCTAGGCCACGTGCCCCCGACAAATCTGCAAGTATGTCACATGTTCTCACCAACGGGTGGTTGTACTGGCAAGCCAGGTGTAAGGGTGTGCACTGTTGGCTGCCGCCACTCCGGCTATTGATGTTACTCCCTCTGCGTATGAAGAGTGACACCATGGCATCATGCCCGTGTACGGCCGCCACATGTAGGGGGGAGAAACCTTCAGAGTTACAGGAGTTGACACTGAGGCCTGAAGAGGATACTAGAGTTCTCTGTGAAAAAACATACAACGTTCATCAGTGGTACTCTTACTGAAACTGGTCCAGGCTATGAATAACCCATTTACTTGAATGGATAGCCAATATACTTTCACCCTCGAGGCTAATATCAGTAGATACTCAAAGCACGAATTTCGGTGTTCAAATCTTGTGTCGTTAACAACCCAACTGCAGATCAAACTTGAAGGCTGTTGCTATCTCAAGGCAAGTTCTTGCAGAGCCTAATATGTGAGACAACCCCCCTGGACTGGTACACATCTAGTTCATGATGTACAAGAATGGTCAGGAAGACACCGGACCATTCCAGAGCAGCAGATTGCTAGCGCAAAGCTTGCCTCTGAATCACAGGAGATGGTAACAGTGTGCTAGTCTAAAGGGGTCATTCCAGGAGGATGGGGCACAAGTTGTGACGGTGTCCTTGTTACATGGGTAACTTTTACCGTCTGTCATGACCTGTAGAGTAGGTCATTTACTCTGTAAAAATCACACACACCTCTGTATTCAGCCTTGCAAGATGTATAACAATGTCAATTAGGAAGCCAGATGTAAGCAAATAGCTGTTCATTTTTACCGAACCCACGTAACAATGGATACCGTCACAAATTGTGCCCTAACCTCTTGGAATGACCCAGAGATGAGCTAATGCTGGGTTAGGTTGAGACAACAGACAAGTCTCAAATGTTTCACCTGATCATCACCGTACAGCTATAAGCTCACCCCATGCATGCACGGCATTACAGATGAGTAAATCCTACATGAACTTTCTTTTAAGCCTTCTCTGCCTCTGGGATTCTACCCCTAAGAACTCTGCTATGCCATGACATATCTTTTCAAAATTTGGCATGCATGCACTGACATCCTTTAAGCCCATTCCTGAGAAGTTTTACTTTAATCAGACATGTCTCTCCTGAAGTGCAATGAGCACATGCCAGCGGGAAAAGTTAAAATTTTTGCTGGCTTTTCTTGAAAATATGGGCATTTCAGGAGAACGTTTTGCCCAGTTGCCATCAAAATGATTGCAAGACAGTATTGGCTCATGCACGAAACACAACACGCACTGCAATGATATCAGACAGAAGTTTTTCCTTGGGCGAGGGGGGACTTTAATATCGTCATTGATCCTGTACCTTTTGGAGGGTGGCGCATTTGCTGCACTGGCAGAGAGGGTGGCAGAGTTTGGCATCCAATGAGATTTCTTCATCGTCGTCGCTCTCATCGGTATCGCTCAGCCACCCCAGCTGATACTTGACCATCAACAGGTCTCCATCCGCTACTGACCTGAGTAGCTTCTCAACCTGTTACCAGAACAAAATTACGTTTCTATGCATTAACCATCCAAAATATAAAGGCTGCTGTCCAATGAAGTTTAAAGCAGCCTCAGCTATGTAAGTATGAGACAACACCAATCATGTGTATTTCTGTGTCATGATCCTTTTTTTTTCAATTTCCAATACAGATGCCTCAAGCAAAAACAAATGAATACAGATCGGCTTTACAGAGCATCCATTAAATCTGATAATCCTTTATGGACCTTATCCTGTGATCTCAAATACTGTTTGGCTGTACCTTAAAGGGAAACACAAAAAAGATAATGGAAGCAAACATCAAGTCCAAACTGAAGACTTACAGCATGATACTGTATTTAACATTACCCAAGTGTAAATTCCCATTCGATTTTTTTAACCTGATTTTCTAGCTTTTCACAAACAAGGCTTTGTAAGGTTTTGAATGAGACCGTGGAATGTCATCAGATAGATCAAGGTTTAGGTGTCCCTCACCATTTTACTGTACGGCGAGGAACTCCTCCTCGATCGCGGTCTCGTTCTGCTGGCTGTTTTGGCAAAACTTGTGGTGAAGGAATCGGTGCTGTCGGGCGGGCTGAAGGAGGACGCTATGGGGGGACTAGAGGCCTGCAAAACAAAGAAAAGACAATACAGGCATAGAGTCCCAACTGCATAATTTGGTATTCCATAGGAGCAAGTACAAAATGAAGAGTGTTGAAGGCCGCGTAGGATGATCAATACAAATGCCTGAGATGGGCCCTTTCACAGTATTGACCAAGTTCACCGCCAAATATTGAACTTAGGCTAGGAGGGAGCAAAGACAGAACAGTGGACATATGATAGTAAATGCACAAAGGTAAGTTTACAAAATAAATTGAAGACTTAGACACTCTCTGTTTGGTACAAATTAAGTTTCAAGGAGAAAAGTGCCTGAAAAGTATTTGGTCAAGGACTTTTCTAGTGCTTTCATCCTAAAAACCTATTTTCCATTAAACGGTGATGGTCAGAAGTCAACCCTTTATTTTGTAATCTTATCGTTGTGTATTTACCAATGCCCGTGTTCTCCGGCTTTATTTCCTCCTGACCAGTTCAAAATTAGGCAAGAAATTTGGTACATGAAAAGTTTTCAACTACAACACTGCCCTTTCAGTGCAACTGAGCGCCAACTTATTCTTAATGAGTTCAAATATGCTGATGCTATTACATATGCTTAATCTGCCAACATGAAGTCAGATGCTTTAAAAAAAAACAGGTTTTTTCAGGCCATCTCACAGCCACTGAGATCTCAGCTATCCTATCTTCAATCTTTTTGAAACATGTAAGACATTAACATGAGTACATCTCTGAAGTTTAAATTTAGTGGGACCATGGGTTTGATGTGAGGTTTCTTTTTGATGGCAGGTTAATTTATAGGTCCTGTCCTCACACATTGGCCCTCACGCATTGAAAAATAAGCATTTTAAAAGAACGGTGAGTCCACCGTTCATGGCAATGGTGTCAAAATGATTGCAGAACACCACCTGAGGGCCAGGCAAGAACAAACATGCACCGCGACGATACAAAAGAAAATACTAAAGGGGATTCCATCCCATCTATCCAGAGTCACTTTAAATTAAAGTACATTCTCAAAGTGCACTGCACCAGGAAATCGGTTGTTCTGAAGTGACATGACACTGAAAAGGGGGGGGGGAATGAGCATCAATACCTGAATGTAGTTGTCCTTTCCGTCTGCATTTTGGCTGGCTTGCTGTAGGCTCCTGCTGACGTTGACGTTGTAGGAGCACATGATGGGCGTCTCCTTCCTTCGGTTGCGGGCTTCGACGGATGCTCCGTGCTCCAGCAGGATCTTGACGAGGCTTTCTATGGCACAAAAGAGAAGAAGTGGGCGAGAAGAAATGGTGAAGTGGCCACGGGGTAAGGATGTGCGCAATGATGGATGAAATGTGATCTCCTCGTCCCGCTTTGATAGAATAAAGAAATGTGTTGCAAACTGATTTAAGATGAACAACTATTCATATAATACAAAACTGAAACAGTTTAGCCGTTCCTATTGGTCAAGAGCCTGTCACATGGCCAGTCCAAGACAGTTGATTAAACACTGGCTGGCTGTGCATTAACTCACACAATATTCACTACGTGTGCTCAGATCTCAGTATGAGAGGAATACACCATAACATGGCCGGCTGATTTAATGAAATTTTTCCATGGTGTACCCACAAACCTATTTCTCACTTCTCCTGATTAATGAAGTCAAACTGATGAGCAAATTCATTGGTTGTAAAGCAGTGTGAAATTTAAGAAACAACAATGACTGGTTATTTTGGTAACCTCACTAAGTCTAATTTAGTCTACCTTACAAATATCTGTATCATACATGTGAGCGCTACCCATTGGCTAAATATGCAACTGCCCACTACTACACAAGGCTTCCAATGCTGCAGTGCGTAAGTGGGCATAGCAAAAGTTGCAACAATGTCACATGAACTAGGTAATACCACACACTGCTAAGCAAGCCACTGACAAGGTTTGTAATCCAATCGTTGCTTCACCACAAGTCGCTTGTAAGCTATTCTGACTCAAGTTGAGAGGCAAAACCCTGTCAACCCCCTTCACTGTCTATACCAACTGAAAAGTGACCGACTGGTGCTTGCCCCAGTCACAACTCCACCAATGAGCACTTTCTAACACAACTCCCCCCCCCACTCCCCGGTCTTGGAATCGCTAAAAAAAAGGCTGATGGTGAAGCCCAACACCAGTAGCTTACCATATCCCCATCTGGTGGTGAGATGTAGCGGTGTATCGCCCTGGCAATTGGCGGCATTGACATCAACAGACTGACTGCTGTACATCATTGCTTTGACACACTAGGAATCAATTCAAAATCAATGCTAACATCAAGCGATAGTTCAATGGCATCAACACAGACTTTTATCCTAAATGTCCTTTTTTGTTTAATGAGAAATTTTAACAGAAAGATGTCAAACATTAATTCAAAAAAAACTATGCATTAAAGGTACAGTCCATCATTTGTCATTTGTGCAGCCCAGTGAATGCTGTATTCTACGAGAAAAACAATATTCTAAGATCTAGATTTCCAATCATAAATTGCAAAGTCATGTTTTAGAATTGCGTCCGAATTCAGTGCCCAGGGTGCATTCTCATTTAGCCAAAGGCAGCAACATGTCGAGCATTGAACCAAGAAATTATGGTAACCATACACATGTATGTCACGTCAACTCTTGGTTGAATTACCAGCTAACTACTGGTGGCAATTTCCAAAAATGTGTCTGAATCCTCGGTATTTGCCTTCTTTAGTTTGCTTCCAAATGACAGCTTGCTAACAAGAATAATTTCACAGGGAGTTTTACCTCCCCATAACCATCTTTAAACCAAGTACGCTTGTCAACAATAAATTTTTTAATATTACCGTTTAGTGATGGACTGTACCTTTAAGAAACACAAACGACCACACAAAAGTGGTGACAAGCAGAATAAGATGCCACAACCGGCCAACATGCAGTTTTACATTTAAGCTAAACATCTTTCCTCCCACCAGGTGTTGCTACTTGCAAAAATGTACATGTGCCTCAAGCATTCAGAACATGGGTGCCACAGGCGCCATGAATGCCAGCGAGGTGTCACCACAGTGGTGGGTAATCTCCGTAGTCTATTGGCACTATTTTCTGTTTTTTTGGTGGGGAAGGAGAGAGAGGGAACGTACTTCTTCATGGCCATTGGCACAGCAGAGATGCAGAGGGGTGTTGCCGTCATTATCTTCAATATTCACTGAAGCTCCTTCATCTAACAGCAATAACTACAAAGGAAGAGAAACAGGGTAGTTTCGGTTCAACTACTCCAAAGGGTTGCTGCTAGATATAAATTTTACCAAATGTTTTTAAAACAAAACGGTAAATTTTGTGACCCATCACAAGTCTGCCCCCCGCCAAAACATAAAAATGAACACTCATGAGGTCAACACAGTACAGGTAGCTGGTACCCTGATTTTTTACTCGTAGAACAGTATTTTAGAGTTGGGTATCGTGGTAACCATGGAAAAATCAGCCACAATATTAAAGCTTACAAGCTTTAAGTTAATGGAAGTGGCTGTACACGTAATGATCAAGTGTAATTTTGACCATATATCAGAGACTTTATAATGATAGTAAATACCGTGACGTGCTGTTGGCCTCGACTGCATGCTACATGAAGCGGTGTGGAGCCGTGGTAATCAGTAGCATTGATGTCCCCACCTCTCAGTATAAGGACGTTGATTACGTCAGTATGACCTGTAGGATGTACGGATATTCTCATGAAAAGCAGCAAACTAGGTTTGGGACGTGGACATTGAATATATGAGGTTGAGGGAGCATCTCGGCAGTCAGGAATGTTTGCGTTCCATCAGAATGCTCATGTGTTAGCGAGAACAGTGAGCTTTGTGCATAGTCTGTGTTGGGACAGCATTCTGGAGGGAGCCCGTTGTTCCCAGCAGAACTACCGCATGTTCCTGACTGAGAACACAGTGTTCTGAATGGAATGTTCCAACTACTCCGGATTATTAGACGCTCCATTACGATTATGCGTAATGTTGTACATTGTCAAGCAAAACAACATTTCTTGGAATATTTGTTGCATTGTGTTCTCTTGGTAAGTTGATTTCACGTTAGGTATTTTGTCTTGTCCATTTCCTACAAGGTGGCGGCCTTTGAGGATAACTCCCATTTCAGTAGTCCTTTACCTTAAGATCTACAGTAAATCACACAGTATCTTGTTGAATACAGCATGGCTAAGGTAATGTTCTTGTTATTGTTAATAGCTTCCTCTATATGCTTGTGTAGTTGGGTTCCTACATCCTGCCACTCATTTCCATGTATACTTCATCCTTCAGTTGTAGTCTGCAATGTAACGTTGGTAAAGGGTACAAAAAAACAAACACAGCTACGCTAACAAACCGGCTGATTCAAGAAGTGCCAATACTATTCACTGGAAAGTCTTACCATACATGGCTGCTACATGCATGGCAGTGCAGCCCCTATCATCTCTAGATGATGCTGTGACAGCCCGTGGATCGTTTCGCTTCCTGAACGACAAAGAAATAATTGAACAATGATGTTCATTTCTTCATAATTAATTTCTGGATTAGCTCACCAGAGTGGGGTTTCAAGCACCAAACCTTTGAACTACCACACTGAAATGGTGTTATAAGCTCCCACACTGAGGAAGTTTTCAATCTCAAGTCTCCAAAACGGTAACTATTTATTGATCTGATTTGTTGATGAACTGGAAATGAATTGCCATGTTCAATTTTTGATCATTTTGACTTTCTAGCCAAAGCAATACTGATGAATTCGGAGAGTCATGTAGGCTCAGGCCATTATCAGCAACCAGACAGGTTTCAAACCACGGACAAAAATTATTCCACACACTTACAATTGCTACGAGAAGATATAATGATGTTTACAAAGACATATTGATGGCTCTTGAAATGACTGATTTCTACCAGCTACTGTACATGTACACTCTCTCCTCAAACTTATTATTAGATCAGCATGCGGACGATTTGAAGGCTCTTTTGCTTTTACTCACGTGGCGACCAGCTCCTCACACTTGTCACAGCCGCAAAGCGGGTGGCACATCTGGTCTAGCAGCCAGCTCTGATCGTTGGAGCTCTGCTCCAGCATCTTGGCCACCTCAGTAGTGTGACCCTCCCTGGCATGCTGGGACATAGCAAAAAGGTTTGAGGATGTTGAGAAATCTGTCATGGGCACATTGTACACCAGCATGGCTTGATACAATTTCCAACCTCCAACGGACGAAACACCGTGGACAATATCAAAGCAAATAAGTAACAGCCAAACTGTTGAGCAGTCAGGTACTTAGGATATATTCAGATTCAGTATTCAGATATTCCAGCGTGGCAGGAACTGTATCCAACCTGGAAGAATACGTCGATTGCTGACGTGTCAACTACGTCATTCTGGTCTATGTTCTGCCACATGCTGTCCGCTGACATCATCTTGCGCAGCACGTGCAGCTTCTGCGGATTGGCCGCGCCTATCACCACGTTGCTCATGTTACCCATCTTGACATGCTCTACAGCAGCCTCAATGGAGGCCAAATAAAATCTGATGGAGAAAAGAACAAAACTGACTCAGGACTTCTTCCAATGAGGGCCTGTCACACCGTGGCCTCACCCTATTCCTATAGAACTCTACCCCAACACTAGTTGGGCTCTAAGCCTTTGCCCAGTGCAATAAAACACAACAGCTGTCAAAGTGAGTCAAAGTGATCTGGATCTCCGTCAGTGATCCCAAAGCGGGTTCGTACTATCCATTACGTGGATTCTGGTATCAGCAAACCAACGTTGGTTAACTGATTGCGATCTGGATAGCATGAAAAAAAAAACAGGCCCTGAGGAGGCTGCTCACTGTTTCAACAAGATCAGGCAGGTCGATCATTCCAAGGCCGGACACCTTCAGATTGTATGCGATTGCCAGCTACCACAAGGTTTAACCGAGACGTTGTTTCAAAGAGCTGTGGTTGACCAATACAAGAAAGTCCCCCAGTTTTGCACACATGTGGCACTTTGCTGTGCACAGCAAGGTCAGGTCTCAAGCATGAATGTTACGTCAGCTTGTCTATCAACCAGGTCATTCTACAGAAAACTTCTTTGTCAGTCTTTCATCTGTCCCTATACTTAACCCTGGGCACCCAATTAATGTCACCATGCTCCATTATATGTAACCCTCCCATCATCTATTCAGCCTTTGTGTTCTTCTATTGCGTGCTCACAGTCTAGCCAGATTTTCTAACAGACCATCTTCTGTCTGGCTTTCTACCTCGGCAATTAGCTCATTTCCATTTCTATCAAATTTGGCTTTGCAGCTGATCCTATCCTTGACAAAGGCACAACTGCATTTTCTTAAAATTCTCTTAAAATAATTCAAGCTACATTCACATCAGGAAAACTGTAGGTTTGAGTCCCATCTGCCTTAAAAACAACCGGGTAAAGACGGTTCACAACATCCAGGAAAGTACTTGATGTGTTAAGTAGGAACATTGTTGAATCGGTAAGCCCCAAAAGTGAAGGAGAGGATTGATACTTACCCGAATTCCCCGTCAGCAAAGCTGGAGAAACGAAAGTTCATCATGAACGTGAGGTTGGCCAACCAGTTAGGGATGTCAGCTTTCACCACAAGGTACACCAGCAAGGGAAGCAGGTCGTCAGAAGACATCGCCGGAGCTGAAGACAAAGTCAAGAAAAAACAAGGTCAACATCTTCCTGTCTCCTCAAGGGATGCCAGTCCATTGGAGTAGGATTCCCAAATTTCTGAACTAGTGCTTCGAAAGCCCCAGGCATACTGTGCACAATTCAATATAGAACAAAATATTGTGTTAAAATCTGTTTGTCTCCTCTATTTGTCAGCCCTTTCAGTCCCATACCAAAAACATCCTTGGCGGTACATGTAAACTCCAAGCACATGTCAATGAACATGGGGGAACTTAAAGATTAACAAGCTGTATGATTTAAAGAAAAGAAAGCCTCCAATGTCAATAAGGGTTTTAGGTTTCTGAAGCTCTATACTTTGTTCAGTTTACACAAAAACCATACGTAAGAATGCTCTTTCTAAAAATAAAGCAAACCCAGCTACCTGGTACATATTAATCTTACTGGATCCAAACAAACACATGCCTTAACATGTGTACATGAGAGCTCATATAAAAGCCTGTTAACCAGGCTTGGTAACAGGTGTCCTTAATTAACTATTTATGGATTTTAGACTTTTTCTTCTGCTTCAAAATCTCCAAATTTGTCTCTTCTCATAGCATGTGCCAAAACTGTGGTCGACTTATCAAAGATAACCAAAATAATGAAGTCTTCAGTTGTACTTCTGGCCTGCTAACCTGGCTCCTTGGAGCGCGCTCTGAATCCGGGCTGGCTGATGGCCATGACGGTGCGGCGTAAACAGTGAAGCTTCTCCAGCGGTGTCCGGTACTGGTTCAGCGTGGACAGCTCGCGCCTGGCGCGGGGCACGTTGGCCGTGAACTCCGGCCGGACGCCGACGTCGCGGACCTGGAGCTCGGACAGGTTCCTGGTGATCTTGTTCAATGCTGCGTCCTGCCCAAGAGCAAAAAAAAAATTAGATTTGGCATTCCTCACGAGGCCTTTTCTGCATACATAATATGCGTAATAATGGTCAACCTACAGAATTAGCTCCGAATTCTATAACTGCGATTGTTTAGTTTAATGGGGGAAACAATTTCACAAACGTTGGTTGCTAATTGTTTTAAAAAACAGACAAGAAATCAACCTACTACTGTATGACCTCACACTGCTATTTGAAGTATTGTAGGTCGAAGATTGAACCTAAGTGCAATAGTTTAGTATGACACGGCAGACTCTTCTAGAGCTGCAAAGGAAATAACCAGGCTAACTTTGCATAACCTCATCCAACAGTACGACTTCCAAGTTGCCACAAGTACTTCAGGAATAGGTTCCCACAGGTAACAGTAAATTTCACCTCTTCCTCATTAGAGGGCCAGTAACTGCACCCAGCCAATACACCGCAGGAGTAAGTGAAACAACTTCCTACTAAGTATGACTTATCTTGCTGGGACTGTTTACGGCGAAGTCGCCTGACGAAACTGTCCCTGAATCTATCAGGAAATCTGAGATCTACCTGGCTGGCTAAGAAGGAACTGATGGCCTTGAAGACCTTTCCGTAGACCCCATGCAGGATGTAGGTCTCCATGGACGTCTTCAGGTTGTCCATGTGACCGTGATGCTGACGTACCGTCTTGCGCTGCCACAAAACGAGAACGGCACAAAGAACATGCAATGAAAAACCCCAAAGTGCCTACATGTACCTAGGTCTAATTGCACTTGCTGAGTGAAAGGGCATCAATGATGTTTATTGCACAGGGGCGAATGTGGAAAAAATGTCATTTTGGCCACATCTGGGCCTCTCCATTACCACTTGTACATTGCTACCAAACAATGAACTTCTTCAGTGCAGCAAGGCTTGAAGAAGGAATCTCAAACATCTGTCTGGAAAACAGGGCAGGAATACCAACCTGGTTAACCTGGTAGCTCTTCTGGTTTCATTAACGTACAGTACTTTAGGGTTATTTGCATGTCAACAGCAATGTGATTAAGAGGAGAGTCTAGTTACACAGGTGTTTTGAATTCAGGATACAAGATCAAGATGGCTGACACTTTAGTTGTTTACGCTTTTTCTTATCTTCTTGGCACAGTCCTTTATAGAAATAGAGCCCTTGACATTGGCACTAGGTAATGGTTCCTTTAACGTGGCAAGGAACTATTAAAAAAAATCTTTAAGTGCATTGTCCCTATTTTGCATGGCAACTGAATAGGATCTACGTGTACATTATTCTGGTGACTACAGGGGATGAGGCCAAGATGTCTGACGCAAGATAAAGCCATCTTACCAATACGGAGTCCTTCAGAGCTATCTGCATGGTGCTAGCAAAAAGAGAGCTAGTCTCGTCAATGGTGTGCCGCAGCGTCTCCATCTGTTGATTGGTGTTCCGGAAGTTAGTGATGAGGTCATCCACCTGCTTCTGGGAAAATTTGCTGTCTGTAGAAAAATGAGCACAACTGGCCGATAATATTGCACTCTGTCCATGTTCGGTGATACTTACACAACACACAAGTCAACATGTTGTTTCTATTATTTTCGATCAGACCATCCAGAAACCTTCAAAATTTGACTTTAAGTGGGTTGCCACATTTGCTGGAATACATAGCAAGTGATATTTTGATCCTACATGCATAAAGTTTATGTAATAAACCTCCAATTCAATGTACCTGTCGGCATTTGTACGGAACAATTACTGTGACCGTTTAAAGTTGTGACTACGGTGATCTTAAACTACTGGGCAGTTTACTGAAATGAGAAACGTGTATAAATCATGGAAGCCGTCTGTCCATGGTTGAGGAAAACTACTGTGACTAAGATAATGAACTCCACAAAGTAACTGTAAATTTCTGTTTAGCTTGTTTCACATTTAGCTTGCTTTAGAACGAGACAAAAAAAGGCATAAAAAATTCAGTAAAGGCACGATCATTTCAATTTGAGGAAGCACGCAAATCATGAGTGTTGAAAAGGCATCAACTAATTTTTCCCATCAAGACATTCAATGCACAAATACAACAGACCTGTCTTATGCTACCCTACAAGCAAAGATTTTATCAAGCTTGGTTAGCAAAACTATTGCTGACCATGACTACAAAACAGAAATTAACGTACAATCTGTTAAAAATAAACCTGCCCAACCATTACATGTAAATCCCTCAATACCGGTATGACAAATACTTCTACTAAATGAATATGCCTCATCTTTTACCAGCCATCAAACCACAGGTGGGTTTTGAGGCATTATGCATTATGCAGACTTTGGTCCCCCGTACAAAAGGGCAGTCAGTGTTTGTATACAAAGAAAGGTCTATATGCTGTGTTTCCGTACTCACATTTACTTCCCCACAAGAAATCCGTGCAGTCATCTAAGGTCTCTAGACATGTAGATACAGGATCCTCTACCACCTCTGCATAGGCAACAGTACATGTGAGTTCAAGTGTCAATCAAATTGCTTTAACTGAATAAACAGGTCTTATTCACAAGGCAAGGGAGCCATTTTCAATCTTATTCCCTGAATGTATCCTATTTAGTGCAATCTGTATTGAGCCGGTGCCAGACTATTTTGGGTTCCAAGTCTAACTTCCAGATTTTGGGTTTTTTGGATGTATTGAGCACGGTGGGAGAAAAGCATAAATTTTTGGTTGACCTGTCTTATGGCCACAAGAACATTATGCTTACTTTTCACAAAATTGGAGTCAAAATGACTGCACAGAGTTATTCTAAGAACTCCTAAAGTTCAGCTCCTAAAAAAAATGATGCAATGATATTATCGGAAAGAGTGTCAAAGGGGAGGTGGGCCCCCCTCTCGGCTCTTTCAGGGTTAAAACATTTAGATGTAACCTATCACAAATTTCAAAATTTTTCCAAGCAGAAACTGGTACATGTATGACTCTGTACTGATATTAATTTCATTTCTGTTATTTTACTCTCAGGTACCAACAATGAAAAGTTAACCTCACTTTCAATTCAAGATGGCCGACGCATGAATATAGTCTATTGGCTTGATCTAACAGATGTTAGATTGTAGGATTAAATACCAGCCCGGTGAGTAAAGGGTAGTAATAATTCTTACAAATAAATTTCACACAATTTTGTACAATAAAATAATAATTTTTTTGACAGCTATAATGGGGACAGGAAGTGATAATTGTGCCCAGAATAGGGTAATAGCAATATTTGTGTTGTCCCATTAGAGCACATTTTGTACACTCTTACTCAAAACACTATCATGGGCCAACAATTCTTGACAAAAAAAGTAGAACCCTAGCCTGTCAAATAGTGAAATACTGTGCACAAATACGATATGCATATTAACAGCTATTCCACTGAGAACTACATGTACATGTACTGAGTGTTTTAGCACCACATTACAGTGATTCATTGGGACAGGTAGATGTAGGAATCAGCATCAATATATCTGTGCTGCACATACAGGTGCCAGATAGCTCGTCTTGTACATGTACATGAAGGGCATCACAAGATATACATGTATGTAGACTGATAACCAATTAAACAGGCTAACCACATGACTTAACATGCAAAAATTCTGTCCCTGATGAGAAGCTGTTGTGCTACAACTGTTGTTTCTATGCACAGAAAGGATAGGTTGTCTGGTGTTAGATACATGTAGACATGTGGGTACTGAAAAATGGATTGATTCGTTTAGCATGGGTAAATACGTACTCTCTCACCTTACACTAACCCCAGTTCAAATCCAACCTGATACACTACATTGACTTAGTCAATCTATCGTTACACAGCTTTTCATTAAAAGCCACTCTTTTGAGTTTTCCCTTCCAAATCTCTCCAGTCCTTTCCAAATCTTCTCTCTAGACAATTCACAGCTACGACTGCGGTACCCAAATTACACCTGCTTCAGTAGACTGTGCTAATCTCGTTTCGCAGAGAAATCGAGAAGGGACATACCGTTGCCGCCTTCTAGCTGCCTGTCGATGCAGACCACCCTGTAACTCTCATCCCGATCATTGTAGTAGGTCTCTTCAAATAGGATGTGAACAATTCGGATCTCCTTGAAGCCTTTGGTGGTGGTTATGGCGTCGCCACTGAGTTGTACCTCCTGTTAAGGATAAAAAAGTTTTTGAACGATTAAGTAAAGAGTTCTTCCAAAACAGCTCGTCCACCTGTGGTGCAGTTCAAAAGTACCTATCCTTTATGATCCGCAATGATCCCTACTGCACCACAAAGATGCGATGTGATGGAAACGGAAGTGTGATTCCCAGAAGACCAGCAAACAGCAACTGAGTGGGCTATTTGACAGGTACATGTATCGGTCTCATACACTGGCCTCTGCAGCGCTGCTTATGAACATGTAAAGGGGCTACATGCACACCAGTTAATTGGACATTATGATCACAAGACGTGAGTACTACACGCACGACACATGATGCACTGTGCTCGCAACAAAATGCAAGCATGGAAATGATTCCGCATAGATCAGTATAGCTGGTTAGTTGGTCAGTTACTCATGCAGTTTATGAGGTATTGTAATGTTTTATTCTAGTCGCTTCAAGTACACATACAAGTTTTACCACAAATCTGTCCAGCTTTCCTTCTTGCAATATTCTACCCGGCTGTGGCTAGAAAACACATGGGTACCGATAGGAGCCGCGGCCTCACTGCTATAACGACATGCATTTCTCATAGCCTGGGCAAGGCCTACAGACTCTATGCAAGAATGCCCTGTAGTGCTCTGTGATCGTTTTGTGATAACTCCAATGAAAGTGACATAGGATGTGTAAAATTTCCATTTCTTTACCTGAATATGCACACATTCACAATGTCACATCGCTGTCTTGTGAGTCACATCTGCCATATCTCTGTCATGTGTCTGTCACATCTCTGACCCTAACCCTGCCAGATGCAGTGATCAACAGCAGAATGCCCCTGTTGGATCTTGTGGTAGCCAGCAACCACAGATTCCCACCCGTTTGGCCTTGGGGACAGTTGACCTGTCTGATCTTGAAGCACTGGTCAGGCATTGTAAGTGATCCATATTGATATGCCTGACAGCGTTTCCAGCCAAAATACCCTTGAGGGTTGGGGCTACTGCATCTTTCATACCTCTTTATATCTGTCAAACATGCATGTCATATCTGTCATATTTCTGTCATATCACTGTGCATATGCCACTTTGGAAGGGGCACTTATACCAAGTGAAAATTCTGTGTCAATACCTTGATTTCTGTTGATACCCAAATCAGGGAGATTTATCCAGCCCTACAATCAGCACATACCTTATTGTTGAGTGTCGTGTAGTGTCCTGATTTCCCATCACTGGGAAGAAGTATGTGCGTTTCAAAGTCGGCTTGGTTTAGAGAAAAACGGGCAAAGACCCCAGTCCTTGGTATGCAGATCTGAATGGTAAAAAAATTCGAGAAACTCTCAGACGGTCATAAACACAATTTAAAGTTTTGTTTTCACCTTTTCTACGACTGATTCATAAATCTCCCTCAATTTGTTGATTTCAAGATCCACAGCATACCAAAACATACATGCAACATTAATCGACTGTGTAAATGCTTCAACTCCTTGGTGTCAGATGTTGTTTGAGTGAGGACACGTAGCAGTTGCTCTGTGAAGTGATTGGCTAGTGGCATCATGCCATGGACTGACCTTGATTTTCTTAAGTTTGATACTACCGCACTACTTCTGTAAGTTATTCATATACTGCAGATCCAAGCCAAATAATTCAAACGTCAACGCTGTTGACTTGTTGGAGTTTAACAAGATTCATACAGTCATACACCAGTAATTACAGGCAACTATCTATACAAGATGTATCTGTTGAACATTGTTAGGTTCAGTACTGTTTCTGGGACAAAAGCCTAGGGGTTTAGGGTTAACACACAGGAACCATGATAAATACAAAATTGATAAGCAGAACACAATCTTCTTGTTGGAGAAACCCAGAAATTAAAGTCCTCATCAAATCAATTTTTTTTTACCTTGGGTCAATTTTCATGGAAATCTTGACATGATGAGGAGCTCGGACATTTGCTGAGCACACAAAAATTGCTCGGCAACAGCAATATGTAGTTGTAGTATGTTTTTGGTGGACTTTTGGCTGGTCATTCTGTTAGATTTTGCTGGGGACCAACTATTTCTACCCAATCAACTCGGTGAAATGAGGCCATGAGGAGTGTGGTGGGTAGGACTTACCAGTAATCTCTGGGAGGCAGCCTGCTGGTAGAGCTGCCTGTATTTCGTCTGCATGATGATGAAGAATCGATTCTCAGCCAAATCCTCATCGTAGGAGTAGCCCTCCATGGCTGGTGTCAGCTGCGTTTTTTAATTGAGATCTCTCTTGACTTTTTTGCCAATCTGGGAAAACCACATTGTTGGTTCAACTCAGTCATGCAAATACTAGTATCAACAAAGTGTCCACACCCTAAAAATGCACTCTGGAAGCTTTTAACGAAGCATATTTACATGTGCAAGACATTCACATCTCCTGTTACCTAAAAGAAAGTAAATTGACATCCAGATTCAAAAGGCAAAACACAATTTTTTTTCGAGAGAGAGTGAAGGTTGCCTTCTGTCATTTCTTGATCAGTCACATGCAAACAGGATGGCAGCCAGTCCATTTGCATGAAAGGCACTGCCATTTTCATATATTCTTGATCAAATTTCACGCTCAAAAAATCTTTGAAATGAATGTGAGATATCAAATATTTAGAAGCTTAATTTCCACTTTGAACTCGTTATTTACAGATTAGTATTATTTGTTCAGCAGTGGATGCTGGACAGTGAACCGGTCCTGATACAGGTACCCTGTATGTTTCTGCTTAATATGTACCAGCACGGTGACTGAATTGTCACACACATAGTGTGGAATACAATAGTGCTGCGCACGCACACTCTCTCTATACCTGGAAATTGTGCTGACATATTTTTACATGGTGTCAGAAGTTCAGCTTTATCAATATCAGATGCCATCTATCACCATAGATCAACTCTAATCACCCAATGCGATGAGTCTTCAATGGGAATGTGACAGAGAATTGGAAAAAGTTGCTTAGTTTAGGTGCTAAAAATATATCTGGCAGCCAGCAGAATCAGCATGAAAACTGATGAAGTGAAATTGCAACATTGTAGCATGTGGGTGGAGAACAGCTTATTGCTATATACAATGTTTTAAGCTGGAATGAGTCAGGGTACTAGCCTTGAGACAATCAGAAATTTGACAAGGTTGTTGCCAAGTTTGCAAAATACTGCGAGCCACGAAATTGCAAAAAGAACATTACATATCTTTGATATCAGTTTGTGAACTTCTCCATCAATACTACTTACTAGGCCCTGACTTGGAATATAAAAAAATAGGGTGACTTCTGTCACTTGACATCAACCCAGGCACTAGCTTTTGTGAGCTCAAATTTCTCTAGTCTTACTCTTACCAACAATAACCTAGCATGCCTAGGATTATGTATCGATGTACCGTAGGTTACCATTTACCGGATGTCAAGAGACAGAAGTTTCCTATATCCCAAGTCAGGGCCAAGTATCGACGGAGGAGCATACGAAGTGCCCAGTTCACGGGTCTAATCAGCAAATTTTGACCAGCTGACAAATGTCAAGTCATGTTGTCCGGAAATTGGACAACACAATTGTCCAGTTTAAATTTATCGATTGTATCGATACAGCTCACAAGTTACGAAATAGCTATTATGAAAACATCTGCTTGTATCCACTACTGTGTTAGTAGTAGTACTATTAAAGCATCTTTGCTACTTACCGGCAGGCCTACGCAGTTAGACCCATGGACCTACGACGGTAGCACGAAGCAGTACTCGTACGACTCGACTACTACGAGTATTATCTGCACGATACGATGACTAAGCTACGGGCTTGTGTACGTTGTCCGGTGAGGGCGCTACAAATGATATCTACACACCGAATAAAAAGTGAAACAGCATACACAATGACACGGGATGATACTCCCACTTCAAACATGTCCAAAAACTCAGTAAAATTCAAGTTTCTGAGGTGTTTAAGGCACACATCAAATCAAAGCTCCTTTCCTAATCTTTCATTTTCTTTTCAATTTGTAGGGCAATAATTGATGACAACAGAAGATATTTCTCTGTAAAAATAATCATCCCGAAAACAGTCATGAATTCGGAAGCCCGGCGATTTTTTTTTGATGATTTATCCGGGTACTCCGGTTTCCTCCTGCCTCTAAAACTCAGTGGACCTTCTTCCTAACTCCGTAATGTGATGCTGCTTAATAAAGTGTATAATTAAACGTACAGTTATTGGCGCAAATAGCCTGAGTTGCCGAAAGCGCCATTAAAACAAAACAACAACAACGGTCAGCATCGATCATTCCCGACCTGAAAGTGAGGATGGTGCCAGACCTAACAAGCTTTAAGACTTCCATCCAAAAGAGATTCCAGGCTAAGCTCCTAGCCCTCCAACGCTCAGACAGCATCTCAATGGCCCTATACCGACAGCTCCGACCCTCCAGTACAAGATGTCCAAGATTCTTCGGCCAGCCCAAGATTCACAAGATCGGTATCCCACTCCGACCCATCGTAGCTTCCCGAGGCGGCCCCACCTACAACACCGCCAGGCACCTCACCAAGACCCTTCACCCTCTGGTCGGCAACACCCCACATCATATCAAGAACTCGGACCAGTTCGCCCAGTTCATCGACGGGTTGTCTCTACGCCCCACAGACATAATGGTCAGCTTCGATATGGTCTCTCTCTTCACTAACGTACCCACATCCGAAGCATGCACCATCGCCAAGGACAGGTTACTTCAAGATCCCTCACTCAGCGACCGGACCAACCTCACACCACATCAAACCACGATCTCCTGATCAGCTACGTATCATCTTCCTGCTTCCAGTGGAGAACAAATTCTTCGAGCAGTCTTCCGGAACCTCCATGGGATCGCCTCTATCCCCGGTTCTGGCAGACCTGTTCATGGAAGAATTTGAGCAGACAGCCCTCTTCTCCGCGGCGGACCTCAAGCCCAGCGTATGGATCCGGTATGTGGACGACACCTTTGTCGTCTGGCCACACAGCCCACAAGACCTCCAGCTGTTCCTTCAATACCTCAACAGCCAACACAACGACATCCAGTTCACCATGGAGAAGGAACAAGGCGGACGCATTGCATTCTTGGATGTTGAGGTTTCAAGACTACAAGATGGCACCCTATCCCGCACAGCCTATATAGGAAGCCAACACACACCGACCGCTACCTGAACAACCGGTCATTCCACCACCCCAGCATCATCAAGGCCTCCGTCAACAGCACCCTCGTACGTCGAGCATACACCATCTGCGACCAAGACCACCTACAACCGGAACTCCATCACATATCCACAGCACTACAGCGGAACGGGTTCAAGTCCAGACAGATCAAGACCCTAGACCCCCTCCAAACCAGCGGGTCTCCTATACCCAAGGTCAACCCATTAGGCACATTATTTCTGTCACCCTCCCTACATAGGCAATACCTCCCACCGGATCCAGCGCATCCTTCTACACCATGGCATCAAAGTATTCCATACCGCCCCAACAAGATCCAGCAGCTCTCCAGTCTCACAAGGACAAACAAGACCCCAAGACCAAGCCAGGCGTCTACAGGATCCCCTGCGAATGCGGCAAGGTGTATATCGGCGAAACTGGTAGAGATATCACTACCAGACTCGATGAACACCGAGCCCACGGACGACGGGGGATCTCGAGAAATCTGCCATCATCAAACACTCCAGCACTGCAGACCACCAAGTCCACTGGCAACAAGCCCATCTCATTGCCAACATAGAACAATGGCATCCACGCCGTGTTCGTGAGGCAATTGAGATTCACAAGAACAGAACAGTTCCGCTAGACACAGGCTTCATCATCAGTGACATCTGGCACCCCATCCTCAACCCTTCTTTGTTCGCCTTATGGGTCATCTATACCCTTGGCACCCTGCCCCAGTTCTTCCCATGTTTACCCATCCACACCCCCATCAGTACTGCCACACCTGAGTAAGTCT
>NW_019091579.1:296090-317764 GCF_001949145.1 Acanthaster planci | reverse complement strand
TGGTGCTACTGCAAACCTACTTTCTATTATACCTTTTCACCATGCAAACCTGCAAGACTTATCTAAGCTTTAAGACTGCTTTAGGCTTAGTTGCCAACTCATTTATTAAAGCTCACTTCAAAATTCAATGTTGCAGCTGCCCATAGAGCAATTAAATAAGTTTGTATAGCCCTATGCTGCTGCCGGCCACATGCACACATGCATCAGACCCCAACCCAAACTGTGCCAAGGTACCAGGATAGGCCCACTAAGCCCAGTACTCCAGTAGGGCGTTGTGCCAAGACAGATGGAGTAGAAGCAATGATAAGTAATGCATGGACCCGCACAACATACAGTTTGCCTCTTGGATTGCCTTTTTTTCACTGTTTTGATCCCAGAGCATCAAATATCACCCCCCCATTTGCAGTGACGAACGCATTAGCCACGCCCACAATTGCCCACGCAACGTAGAGACTAGTCTTGGCTCAAAACTAGCTTTCGAAGTTATTCCGTTAATGCCAACAACGAACATGTGCAGGCATTGAGGGATTTATCCAAATCGAGCCTTGTGCCAAGACTATAGTGTTACCGATTACACAAGTAAAGTACATGTACATATATACATATACGCACGGTTACCGGTGCCGCACTATGCTTTTGTATAATAATCAATGTAAACAACAGTTAGTGGTGAGAGCTAGAGACTGCGAGAGTTTGGATGTGTCAGTGCCGGCATGCCTCGTGTCTTTCCTCTCATCTCGTCTAGTTTAACACTGTTTGTCCATGGCCTCCGTGAAAGATGTGATACGCGACGACACACTGAAGTAATGTGAACCCACCATTCGTATCGCCAGGCCTTCCTCCATGGTGTAATGGTGGATAACATCTCATCTGCCCGTGCAAGAATCAATTGTCAGCATAATCCAGCGCCGGCGCGGCGACCACGTCTCAAGTTCGTGGGAATGGTTATAATCGTTCTGCTGAGTGCTGGTACTTCGGGACGCAGGTGCTGAATCACAGACGAAACGGTTGATGATACATGTGGATTGTTTGTTGTTTACAAAATGGGACTGAAAGGACGGCAATTTCGCTTGCTTCTGTGGAAAAACTTTATTTTACAGGTAAGGCAAGGCTTTCATACCCTGTTCAAACCGTCATGACCATAGCTACCTGCGGTGAAGGGGTCCATCTGTCCATGGTGTTTTGTTCACCCGATGGGGTAAATGGGATAAAATTTCAAAAAGAGGCCTAACGCCTGAGACCATTTAGTCACCAGGTCCTTTTTTTTTACCACTTTCATGTACAGTCATGACTGTGAAAATTAGTGGATCCTTAATGCTCCAAACAATCTTTCAAGAGTACGGTACATATAAATTATAAGGTGATCAGCAGCTGACATGTATGTTGAGAGATATCACATACATTGTACACTTCCATACTACAAGTAATTCTGTGGTGCAGGTTGACCGATTGTGCTAAAATACATGGATTAATGAGCTCTTTTTATTATGGCCTACATATACAGTGAATCATACCGTACACTTTACGGCACAAGTACAATGTACATGTAAATAATGTTAATTCAGAACTACATGGACATGCACCAATAAGTGGAGGTATCATCTAATACTGATGGATAGCACAACCTGGATTGACATAGACCTGCATGTACTTTAAAAGTACTGTGTAGCAATTTAAGACGTTGATGTTGATGAAGGTTGCACTGATGACAGTGAAAGTGTTGGTACATGTACATCATACAGTATGGCCACTTCCATACCAAATCACCTTAATTTCAGACAAGCCCCCTGATGCATGTGCCTGTCAGATTTGGATGAAAAATTATCAAGTTCACTCACGGTCAGAATATAGAGAGAAAATTGTTACCTTATACAATATAGTCCAAGTCTGAGCACTGTAGTGTATTGTATGTAAATTCCTGCAGTAGGGAATTCAGTGAAGGTTATAAAACAACATACAACAGCAGTGCGACTTTTTGCAGCCTCCTGTCAGAAGAGATTTGCCCCTGCAGTGGTTTACATGCTTTTAAATAGTGTTGTACTGTACGTAGTCAAGACCATCACAAGACCTTTCACAACACCAGACACAAGACCATGTACAAGATCCAGTCACAACAGGGTGAACAATGACAAAGGAATCCTTTTGTCGGAGTTCGTTTGAATAGCTTGTACATGCAACTTGAATTCACACTGGAGGTCCTGTGTTGGTCTTGTGATGGTCTCATGTGATAGTCTTGACGAGAGCACTTGTTTCACAAGCAAGCAGAAAGTGATAACATGTCTTGAAAAGACAAATTTAGCAGGGAAAATGCTTTTAAAGTATTTACCGTAAACAGAGAACAGATTTTTGCCAGAGAAGTGCACACAATTCTAAATATTACAGTGATATTCATTCAACTTTCATACATGTAAATGTATGTGTTTGTAGGATATAAATCAAATTCAACTGTCCAATATGTACATGCACATGTACCATATCAAAATGATATGAGATAATAGAGGCCAGTATTTATGGTTTCGACGTCCTTAGACTGATGTTTTGCACACTAGTACATTGTACATGTACATTGTAAATTACCTCTCTCGCACAGGGACTGGCATATGGGTACATGTATGTTTTCATCGTGACTATTTCAGCTTAAAATGGATTTGAAAAAGAATACGGTACCTGCACCGGTATTTTCAACTTGTGTACAGGTGTAGCCGTACAGATACATGTACATGTACATGTACTGGTACACGGATATGTATTGCAGAAAATAACTGGAATAACATCTTTCTAATATAGTGATTTGGTTTCCTCTAAAATATTTGCATTATTTGACAAATTTACATTGTATCATTAGAAATTTACAAAGCTTGCCTGTACATGAATTATGTACAGTACATGTACATGTATTAGGCCTTCTGTGGATATCTTGCACAAAAGCACTGGAGTTTTGCAAAATGAGTTATATTCACAGACTCGCTTAACCGTGAAGGAGATTTAATTAAAATTTGGTGCAGATAGGCTTATAGAGTTTGGTCAGATGAACTGTCCATTTCTTTGTATACATGTCCATGTAGAGGTAATTTGGGGAAGCACTTTTCAAAGCACTGATTGTGGCATGGGAAATGGCCTTGATGGGCAGTAGGTGTAGGGAGTACAGTGAAGTCCTGTGAAAGACCAGTATTTGTATCAATTGACACATAGCCATGAAGCAAATCAGTCCCAAGAGTTATGCTTGGCACTGTCCTAAATGCCAACTATTCAAGGTATTAAAACAGCACCGATGCCCTGAATTGTATGCATTTATCAGTACGGGTACATCTACGTGTAGTTCATGGCATGGGTACTGCATTACATACAATGTGTGTTTTGCCCCCTTCCCTACCTTCCCTACCCCCCTCGTGAAAAAAAAGGTAAGAAAAGTCAAATCAGAATAAGTTAAAGACTCCAGGCACCTTTGAATTCAAAAAGATATGGTCAGTCCACCCAGAGTGCAAACTTTTAGCTTGGCAACCCTATCAAGATGTACATGCACATGTATGTACATATACTTTGCATCATATACTACATGATGTACAGGGTGTCTACATAAAAAGTATACGGAGATAAAAATTACTGTAATAGCAAAACTACTTTATATATGAGAAAGAGAAATATATCTCTAGAAAGGGCAGACTGTCCTCTTTGCAATGGTATACAGCTTCTGATGTTATTGACACAGATGAGTGAACAGACTAGACTGGTGTTAAGGGTACTGAAATCGGGACTGTGACAAGTTTGCATATGTGATTAACATGTAATCCATCGACCCCTACCCACATGTACAGTTGTATGATGCTGTACTACTTTCCTGTACAATGTACATGTACATACATGTACATGTATGTAAATTTATGATACACGTCAGTTATGGGACAATTAAGCTTTTATTTATTGCAGTGTTGGGAGAATACTGGTACCATTATTACGCAGGCCTACCTTTACTGTCCTGTACCATAATATAATGAATATGGTGATGTAAGAAAAATGGGTTGAGGTACTGATACATGTACATGCATGTCTATGTAGCAGTACCGTACTGAGTCCTGGAGAAATTGGTCATTTTCTCGACATTAATATACTGAACTGTGATTCATGACTGAACTAATGTCAGCTGCTGCAAACCAATTTAAAGGCTTTGTATTGCAGTCCTGCATAAAATCACAGCAAGTGGCTACCTTCCGGTACATGTACATGTGTCTCTTATTCAATGCTCTATAAAATCATTAAAATGGCAATTATCAACTTGTCACCATTTCAAAATATTACATGTACATGTAAGTAGTTATTACAATTAACTTGTCACTCACTGATTGATTTAACTAATGAGTAATTTAATGACTTGTTCATGATAATCCACCAATGGAATATAGTGCAAAATTTATTCAGATGTTGTCTAATATGGTGACCATTGGCACAGAATGAAATCTTGACCATGTCCACCCCCATCAGTCTATTGGTGGATTCAACGCCTGGAAGCGAACACAGCAAGCCTACTGGTACTTGTGTATATTGTACACATGTACCTGTACATGTACAGTACATGCATACTTGTATCATTACATGTACATGTAGGTGGCAGTCATAGCGCACCTGTACATAGTGTGAAGTTTAAAAAAGGCGTTATCATGTTTGCAACCCAAATTCAGCCCAGATTTCCAAATTATATTACACTGTACAGATTCGACGCCCTATTGGAACCACATTTGAGCTGCTGCTACCACTCTTAGCTACGGCATTGCTCCTTCTTGCAAGGTGAGTGTGGGATAAATTAACACATTCAATTTCAGCGGAGAAGAGACCAGTCATTCTGACTTTTTCTTTGACCGAGTGACAGTACAAACTTGTGTACATGTATTTTCCTGCAAACCAGGGCAACACTCACACAGACATAAAAGAAATTGGAGAGGTAAAGTACTTGCAAGTACTTTTTTGCACATACATCGTGTACAGTGCCGATACGTACATGTACGTGTATACCAATCACTTTTTTCCTGCCATGCATGACACTTTTGCTTTGAAGTGAGCCCTGAAGGTGATGCTGTAGCTTGCAATCACATGTAGGGTAAACATGTTTCATTTACACGATTGGATTTTTGAGAGTCAACTTGAGACCAAGCCTTCTCTTACCAGCATACATGTACAGTGTATCAGGCGCAGATCTGGGGGGAGGGGATTTGGGGGATAACCCCCCTGTCATGCTCGGAGACCCCCCAAAAAGTTTTTAAAATGGGACAAATTGTAAAGTATAGTAACTTACATATGTACCTGTACTGAGACTGAAAAGTAAGATAGTACCAATACCATTGTAAACAATGTAAATGTACATTTTATGTCTTATAATGTTTCTTTTCTGCTTGTCTGCAAAAGTAAGATACTAAAACAAATCTCTGGCATAAACCCACCCGCCCCCCGAAAAATTCCTTGATCCACCCCTGCATATTCCATGAATCCTAATTAAAAATTTTTCCTCCATTTACATAAGAATCCTTAATGTACTTTACTGATCAACAAGTTAGCTTTACAGCACAATTTCAAATTGTATTCACCTGCAATTGCATTGTCCTTTTTGTCTGGACAGACTCCTGATCAAGTCTGAAGATCTGTGTTTCAGTAAGTACTCAATCTGTAAAGGCTACTCTATTTTGTTGTGTTGAATCCCAAATAAGATACTCAATTTGACAAATAACCAAATTCATAAAATTTGAAAATAAACAGACTAAAAAGAAAAAATCATGCTCCCATAATCATGTCCAGGTCCTTCTACCAGTAAGGACAGTTTCTACAAGTCATGCCATAATGAATTATTGCTGTTTCTATGGTTATAGCAACCTTTGAGCCGGGTTTCTCTGATCAAGAGTCTCTGTCTGCATCTGAAATCGAACGGCTTCAGACATGTATCGCCAATGGCACAGGCTGTCCCCAGCTCGCTTACTACCCCAACAACAACCTCAGTAAGTTTTCTCCTTGAAAGTTGCCACATGCCGTAGCCTAGATACACCAGCAACCAAACAACACACAGAGTCATTTTTACAGATCTGTAGTTATTCACAAGTTTTTAACTTCTCAAGGTTTTTTCTTTTCTGTTCAGTAGGTGCTATACCATTTCCCACAAGTTTGCCACTCACTTTATTTCCCTGCCCCCTGTCTTTGCTTACTGGTGTTTGCTGACTCCCTTTGAGCCAGACAACTGAAGATTTTTAACCGTGGATGCATTTAGTTTGACCTTGTGCTTACACTCATCAAACTTCCCAAAATGCTTACCACAGTTGATGCAGAAAAGAATGTTGGAATAAATTCAGGGAAGTGATACTGCACCAGGGGAACGTGTACATAAATGTCTGCAGCATGGAGTTTGAAATTTCTGTTATTTGTACAAATTTCATTGTTTTGAACAATGTTGAATCCAATGCAAACCTCTTAATCACCCCCAGCCACTGCATTAATGCTTGGTGTGGCGCTGCAAGTGACCGTGCCTCTGTCGCCTAGCAACTTCTCGTCTGAGGAAGAGTTAGTAAAAACTGCAGCTGAAGACCTTGACGGCTACTATGGAGGTAGGGACTTCTGCAAGTTTGAATGAAACTTAAAACAAAATGCTCAGGTGAAAAGATACATGAATAAAGGTAGTGAGGTCATTACAAGTGAATTGAAAGTAACACAACACTTTCAGTAACATGTGCCTCTTTCCAAAGAGTTAAGTGTAGTTGCCTGTTTGCGTTAGAACATTGAATAATACACATGTCCGCCATTATACAGAACAAGTTTCCTCTACTGTACCTGTCTACAGTTTTTCCATATCTAACATGTACATGTATAACAAGCTTGTGTGAAGTGACTAATTTACATGTATTCTACAGTAAATTGGCAAACTCAAGATTTACAAAAAGCATGTCATCAATGAAAGTGTAAAAACTGGATAATTTCAACATTTCATCAGACAAGGTCATTCACAGTTGCTGGAGTTTTCAGTGTCTGCAGAGTTTTAAACTTATGTCACTGAACATTGTTTTTATTTCTGGCAACAATCCAATCTGGAAATACTTTCCTGCTCTCTCAAGGCGATCTCATCAGATAAACATCACACATACATGTACATGTCCAATACCATGAAATTTAAGGCTGGCATGGGAATGGTCTGTGTGTGGAATGACTTCATGTACACTGCTCTTTGGATCGACAGTGCATAAGACCAAGGAATTGATTATGCTTGAAGATTCATTACACTCATGTAAAAGTACTGGTAGCCTGTACCAGGGTACCGGTACATCAGAAGGTACGAAACCAGCTATTTTCTAAATTCTTGTCTTCAGGGCTTTTTCTGCACTCTTCCGTACATGTCTGCCTGTTAGGTAATAATTTTGGTAGCTTGATTTATTTGTCAAGGATACCAAGCCTCCATTTTATGTGTCCAAATAACATTCAGTCTGTTGTGAGTCCTGTTCAGGTTATGGCTGCCTGCGTGGCATGTCTCATTTGTATTTGAAAGTTTATGCTGTGTGATACATGCTTGAATTGGGGAATTCCTTGCTTTTTGTTCGAAGGTCATAGCCTGCAGATAACTGCGAAATATGTTGCAATTTTTCAGAAGTACCAAAGCTACTGTACATGTGTGCGTGTATTTTGGCTTCAAAGAATATTAATTTGTCATAGGACAGTAGTATCCATGGGGAAGGCTTAAAGAGAAACCTAAGCAGCCATGTTTTCGAGGGTACTCCTGTAAAGAAAGTTGTTTAGGTTAAATTTCAAAAAATCTGTTTCCAGTCATTTAATACATTAATTAAGTGGCTGCAACTTCTGCCACAGCACCCACCCAAAAACATGTTACATACATGTACAGGTACACAAATGTACCTGTATGTTCCGTACATGTATGTGGGCATGCCTTTTGAACCCAGATTGACCTAATCAGCCATTTTCAGGCCCACGGCCATCAACAATCCATTTGATTTGGAGTCGTAGTCATCTTCGACTTCGCAGGACAAACAGCAAACAACATTAAGTGTTAATTTTTTTCTCAGTGATTGTGTTTGACTTCGACAACGGCACCACGTCACTTCCTCCAAATGTCACGTACAAGATCCGCCTCCCCCACGACATAGTACGCCGAGAAACCTGGCGAACTGAGCGCACCTATCCGAACTTTGACGTGGTGGGACCACGGCTGTACAAGTAAGGCTGTGACATATGTTTGTTTGACTTGACCCAAAACAACATGGCCAGTTCAAATTGTTTAAAATCCTAATTCTAAAATGTCAACGTTCAGTGGATAATTGTAGCCACTGATTATTTTAGCATACGTGTAAATGATTCCAGTGAAGTTTAACCCCCAAGTTTCATTACTGTGTACCATAGGATATGATTGCATCTGAGGTCTATCCCTATGTCCATTCCCTTTAATTGCATGAATGAATGTTAAACTTTTACCATATTTAAATCTTGACCACTGGTACCTGTACACTGTACTTCCATACTGACCCTTTTCCTCCAACATTCTAATATTGGTCTAGTGTTTGTGATGTAATCAGAAATATGCTTATCACTTTATAATTCAGCGGAATGATTTTTAAAGGTGTGCATGCTCTGTTTGTTTGGAAAAGCATGTCAGTTGGTACTTAACCTCATTAAGCACATGCCCTTTTTTTCTTCAAAACCTGTAAAGTTCAGATGTTTGATGAGTGTACATGTAAATGTATACTACATGTGTGATATGAGTTAAGACTGAAACCAGCTATTTTTGTATTTGTTAGATTCAGCTAGACTCAGTAAGCTGCTTATATGTACATGTAGATGTACATTGCCATATTTTTTCAATTGAATTCAGAGGAGTTTAAACCTCTGTTGATTAGATGTTTATACTGATACACTCTTTATTTACATGTATTTATGTCTAGGCATACAAGTACTTCACATTAAACTGGAGCCAAAGTTGTTCATTGCATGCTGGAAAATATCCATCATCAATTTTTCCATTGTTCTAAATATTGATCTGTGTACATGTACATGTGTGTAGAACATCTAAACTACCAGAGATGGACGGTACTTGTTCATATTTATTTACATTTAGAATTGCAGACTGTCAGTAAACGGCCAAAATTTCAGTCAGAGTTAACCTCAAAATCTTTTTTCTGGAAATAGCCCACGCGTACTAACGATCTTGTATTTTATAGCTAACATCACATGATGCCAGTGCATGTTCCTCATTAATTTTTGCTTGCCTAATTGCTTGCATCTTAAACCTTATTTCCCCTTCCAAGCTTGTACAAAACCCGCTTCCTAGCTTTGCAGCATGCTGTAGACTCAGTCATTGCTGCCTTTCATGTTGCTGGGTTGGATGGTCTCTTTGGAGCTTTCCAGAAATTGCGCACCGTCCAAGTACAGTTGCAGGTGAGGAGAATCAGATCTTGGTGTCCTTGGCAGAAGCAGTGGATTTATAGTGAATCCCACAGGTGAAGAGTTACCATGGAAATCAGTAAATGTACCTGTGACGATGGCACTACCCTCGTTGAGATTAGAAAGTTTGTTCAGTTCACAGAATTCATTTTCTTGTTCCGGGTAATTGTACTGTAAGATCAGACATGAGTGACACCCAGTTTTCCCTGTATGCAAGATACATGTACATGTACATGTAGTTACAAATCACCATTGCTCAGCCTGGTTTTTTGAACAGTTAGTTTCTTGTAAAGCTGAATTGAGAGGCAGATGTGGGATGGGTGTTATGAGCTCTTGACACTCAAATTGTTGGTACCGGTACATGTACATGTAATGTTCAAATTTGTCTGCATTCTCATAATGAACCCGGTAAATTGGGTTTTTGGTCTTGATTTTAAAAAATTGATTGATTTAACTGCGTATGGTTGATACTGATGTTGATATTGATATTTTGATTACGCCTATCATGTACATGTACCTGTAGACCACAAGAATTGTTGCCAGTCTGTCTCTGTCGAAGGATTTTTATTGAAAAGGAAGCTGTTTTTAGCATTGCATTAAATACCCAGAGAACTCTTAGCAGGGGGCTGCTCTGTTGAATCTCTCCCTCGCTTGAGTTAATCAATCCCCAAGAATGTCATCAACTGCATGGAAAGAAATCTTCCACCACCTTCAGTATACGTGATGTCTAATGTAAATCACCATAGTGGCAAGCATGCGAGAGTCAGTCTTCTCCCTGATTATGATGATGGGAGCAAAATTATGTGCTATGTCCCTTATTACATGTACGTGCTACATGTACCTTCAACAGTACCGGTACATTGTACCTGCTGTCATTTGGAGGTGGGGGGTGTGTCTTAATGGAGAGTTACATGTACATGTACATGTATGCATCGATAAAAGGTCTCATTAGTATTTCAAATGAAAGTTTTCTATTTCCTCAACAGCATGCTTTAATTTTGGCATGTTAGGCTTTTGAATAATAATAATAACAATAATAATATTTGAAAATTTATAATGTGCCATTTTCATAAAAATGATCAATGGCACAGTAACGGCACAAATTAAGGAAATAAATGGAAATTAATGTAATGAATGAATGTCACTGTGCTAGTACATTCATTCGAAAATGGCGAGATTCTGTTAGCTCTGTACATGTACCGGTAGGAGCAGCCACTGCAAATGTCCTGTCACCAAGTGTGGGTAACATTTTACCTCTAGGATAACTCAAGGAACGTTGTTTGCTGACCTGAGATGATATCATGATTACATGTTACAGGACGTCAGAATTAGGAGCAGTTCCATTCCAAATTTTGTACAGAATACCGGTACCTTGTGTAAGTAATTGAACAGAACGATGTGCCACATTGTCCAAATGCCTTTTATTGTCCCCTTTGTGAATCCCCTCCCCACAAAATGCATTCTGGGATTGTGCCCGAGATTCCTTTTGTTGTCAGTGACATGTTAATGTTCTTGTGCTCTGCCCTTTATTCTATCCAGCAATTCCCACATGCAGCCTACCTGTCTGACAGGTTTCTAACCAGCCTTGAATTCTTGATGCCTTTCCTGCTGTGTCTGAGCTTCATCTACACAGCAGGGACCATCACCAGGGTAACTCAGTTTTGAAGTATTCATTCGGCAAGCCAAAAATGTGCACACGCCAAACGACATCAGTATAGCTTTGACTCAAAACGTGTATCAACCCTACATAATAACTGGAGAGGGTGTGTGTGAAATCAAGTTAAATCAGAGGATTGAGCTACATGTATAGACAAAAACAAAAATAAACACTCCTAAAGATTTATGTTTCAAAATCACTTTTTTTTGTGCTTGTTGCTACATGTATATACATGTAAATACAGTAGATTTGGTTATACATTTGCAACATTTGGTTTTAAACATATTTCGTTTCCTCTTTTATACCCACACAAAAAAGAATACATGTCTGATGTATTTTGATTCAAAGATGTTAAGTGCATGTGCATAATAGAGCAGATATCGGTATATTATTTTATTTCAATACCCGTGATGTGGTGTTATTGATGCCGCAGTTTTGGATACTTTTCAGGAGTTGGTTTTGGAGAAGGAGAAACGCTTGAAGGAAAGCATGAAGATGATGGGGCTAGCCAACTGGATCCACTGGGTTGCTTGGTTCATCAAGAATCTGGTGTTTCTCCTCATCCCGATCATCTTGATCACCGTCCTCCTGAAGGTAATTAACCCTAACCCCTATGAACCATTGAAATTCTGCATATATGCGTGTTGGATTCAGAAAGGTCAGGGTTCAACAAGACAAGGGGTTGATCCAGGACGTTTTCCGGGAGGGGGGAGGAGCTCAGGCCCATCAGATTCTTTATGTCCGATTGTTGTGGCCAGGTGGACACGTACATACATGTACACTGTACATGCACTTGTGGGTAATTGATGACATTTACTGATGTACAAATACATGTAATAACCCTCACAGGATGTCATTTTTAAATTATTACTATAACTGTTATTTCTTTCCGTAATTTAATAATTTTTGGAGGTCTCGATGGTTGACCACCATCACATTCACCTCCTGAATCTGTTTTCTGGTTCTTGTTTGCCTCTTCTTCTCTGTTGTAGGTTCATCATGCTGTGTACATGTAATGGACATGTGTAGGTACATGCACATGTAGCTTATTATTTACGTTCATGTACCATAGTTAGGGTTGGGGGAAGTGGATACAGAAAAGATCAAGACTTCACCAATGTCAGGGGAAATTTGGAATTAATACTTTACATATTATTAGACCCAGCAGATGGTCTTTTCCACATCACGACACTGCAGTTTGGGTCCTGGATTCCAGACATTTAGTCTCAAAGCTGTGTATTTTCTTTACTTTTCTTCCCCTCTTCCCCATTAGAATTAGTTTTCGTTCCAGTCTCTTTTAATTTAGCTGTGATCCTTACAACGGAAGGAGACTCATGGGCATATTATAAATATAAAGTTACGTAAGTAGTAATCTGGAAAGCAATCAGCAACAAATTAGTTGATGGTCAGTTGATATTGTACATCTTTATTTGAAAACAGAACCCTTTCAAGGTGAAAACAAATGAAAATATGTATTGACTTTCAGACCAGTGTCCACTTACATGTATAGTAGCATCTGCTAGCCATCATATAGCCTGCAACTTTTATATTTTGCTGTGGAGATTATTGCAATATTGAAGCAGAAGACCAGCTCCAATCTACCTACTGAAAGTTGTCTTGACAAACAAACAGTAACCAAGTACCAATTCAACCTGCACTGACTACCCTGCCTGATAATCTGTGTATATTCTCCAGCATTGGTTTGCTTTTATGTTCATTTATAACCACAGCCCTCAGCCTTCCACCTGCAAACTTTCTTGAGCCATTTGTTCAGAGTGGCTTTAGCGACTTGCGAACTAGCAACCTTTGAATGATGCAGAATGGTTGTTTGTAGTAAACATGGTAAAAAAAAAAAGCACACTGTTTTTCAAATCTGGCTGTTTGAAAGAGTTTACTTTGGAGAACTCCATCTGGACAATGCAGAACTTGAAATTAATTGATGCCAACGAAGTCTGTATAGGGATAACCTTAACTCCCCTCCCCCTCTGGGTGTGTGAACTCTTAACGTGCATCTGAATTGATGCGGCACTGTGAGGGGGAAATTTAGAAGTATCAGACATATCGGCCTTTTTGTTGGTAATGATGTTGTTGCCTCAGGTTACCCTTGTACAAAATGTAGTGTAAAAATATTAGGGAAACTCGTTAGCCAAGAAAGTCAGAAAGGTTCCATGCCAACCTGTTTTTGTTTAATATACATGTACATGTAGCTAAAGTACAAGCTTGGTCAGTGTCTGTCACATGTGTATCAAGATGACTTAAACTGCCTTGCCAAACTCAGCTATTAGTGCCATTAGGCTCACCTCTCAAAAGGATTTCAGTCTGCCTGTTGCCATGGAAACTTTCCACTTACGTCAGCGTTAAGATGCTGATTTGACAAAATCTTGCACTCCTTTTACTTTTGTTATTGTCACAATGTACATGTAACTACATGTACGTGTATGTATCTTTCTTTACAAAAGAGAACCAGTTTTGGATGGAGATACTTCATCCATGTTGCAATTGAGGGTGGGTGAACATGATTTGGATATCTAGGTATAGCTGGTGAGATAAAACATCAAGTGTTCCTAACCTCAGGTTGAGTTTTAAGCATGCTAATCCACCAATTGTTGTGCACACATATGCAGAGTCTGAGAATGCAGAAGATTACTTGAACTTGGCTGCTTTGCACAGCTTGTTGTGGAGGCAAATATTACAAGTGGGGACATCCCAGAGTGTTAAAACAAACATGTACAAGGTGGCTGTACTTGAGAAACATTGTACAATTACTGTTCAAACAACTCTTGCAAATCAGTATTTGTGGCATTTGACTCTATAGGCTTATATCAAAAGTTGGTTAAAAGTCAAAATTTTTGCCAAAAAATCCCATTACCATTGGTTAATCAAAACGTGGTAAATATGTAGTATTATGGATTGAATTTCATTTTCAAATTATTGACCAGGTCCAGTTTTGCTTTTGTTCATTATTTCCTTCACATTACATCACGCTTTTGTATTCATTCTGAACCGTTAACCAGTTTCTTGATATTTATGTCACTGCAGATTGGACGAGTGTTCCCCAACTCAGATCCTACCGTCGTCTTCGTCTTTCTGTTCCTTTGGCTCACTGCCAGCATTGCCTGGGCCTTTGCCGTCAGCGTTCTTTTCTCCCGTGCCCGTCTTGGCCTCATCTTCGGCTTTGTCTTCTGGTTTGCTAACTACCTGCCCCTCATGTTCATCCAGTATGACAGCTCCACAGTGTGAGTCTGTTGTATCTCATCATCCTGAAGGCATTTATTTTGTCGGCTTGATTTTTCTCTCTCCCGCCTTTTTGCCTCCAGAAGGTTGTGGTGGTTGGCTATTAGCCACTTGCGAGTTAAATTTAAATAAAATCTGGTACACTGGGTTATCTGATTGCACAGAAATGTAACAATTTGAATTCCCCAGACTAAAGACACTGTTGCAATGCCTCGTGATTTGGGGCAAGCTTTTCCATAGGAACCACCATCTCTGGAATGGTCTGGTTCCTTTGTGCCTTTCTTATCCATTGAGAACAGTGTATTGTTGCAAGGTGTCTCTTGTGTAACTAAGCAAAACCTTGCCCCGAATCACAAGGTAGAGCAACAGTGGTTTTAGTATGGAGAATTCAAGCTGTGATGTGCACATGAATTTAAAGAACTCAGTGTACCAGATTTTATTCAAACTTAACTCGCAAATGGCTTATTGAAGCTGGTCATTTTTTCTTGAAAAGTATATGGAAATGGCATAGGCAAGCCAAAGTGAATTAGAAATTTGGGATTTTTTAGCTGCTCCTGCGTTTTTGAGTGAAATTGTGAGCCTTGAGTGAAGAATTTGTTCCGAATTGTAAAGGAGACAAGCGGAAATTTCCATATATAAAGCAGGAAAGTGATGTACGATTGAGATTAAAAAAAGAGAAAAATTGAAATCTTTCATTTCGGTTGTTTGGGTGTTGAATTTATTTTACCTGTTTTTTTTTGCCTTTTGATTTTTTGTTCATATGCGAGTACCCGTGAACATTTTTGTTGATTTTTGTTCCATTCACACGCCATTGCCTCATTGAGGGGGCAATTTCTTGCATTAGAAACGTTGAAACCAACTTTGAAGGGACCGAAAGTTGACCCCTTAACTTTTATCAGTTCCCCACAATGTGTGTGTTGTATACTTGTAGATTGTGTGTACAATGTACACATGTACCATTGTTCCATCAGTTCCTACAATTACTGAAAAATAGTTGAGCACCTTTATAGAATCTATCCACATCTATGTATATATGTAGCTGACATGTAAGCATGTGTGTCCATTGACTCTTTGGATCCCACATTCAATAGTGCAGTCTAGGCCGTTCTTACAATACGCATCAGGCTTTACACAAAGAGATGATTTGATGTCTCCTAATTTTCAGTTCGCTATTCAGTGCGTCAAGAAAAACACAGACACGATATTACATCTGAACACTGTTACCACGGTAACTCAGATATCCTCCTGGGGCAGTGTAGACGTACATGAGACGTACGCTGTGTTTTAAATTGATTGAGTTGCCTTGTCCCTGGAACAAGCATTAACATTAACGAAGCATTAACGGGATGAAGAGGAAGTGATTTGTAGTAGAATACATGTCGAAACAAAATTCATTTTTGAAGAAACTCCTTTACTTGAAAAAAACATAAAGCTTTCATAAACAAACTTTGTATGTGGAGGAAAAAAGGAAAAATCAATCATCCTTTGTTATCAGTCTGTCATGGGTTATTGACTTGTTAAGAAGAAGCTAAAAGTTTCGGGACCATGTTGAAAGACATCAAATGGTTTGTACATGTGTGTGAGCATACATTTTCATCAGACTGATGATTTCACTCTTTGTTGAAAAAGTAACGTACATATCATTTTCTGCACAATAGAAATTATACTCTCATTAGTTATGTCCTATGCACACTGGGATCCATTACCCATAGATAATGAGTACCGGGAATTGATAATAAACTTTAAATTCTAATTATCTCAGTGGGCTGTTCAAACAGATTTGAAATCTAACCATCTCCGCTTCCAAAAATGTTGCAATGTCTCTGATATGGAAAATGATTGAAAATTGTTGTCTCACGTTTTAGATGTGTTCATTTTTTTTGGTAAGAATTTGTATGTCATAATATTTCACAAAATGACTTAACTCATGGCTTGCATAGCCATTGTCGAACACGGAGCTCTTGATTTTAGTGTGTGCAGCTGGCGTGAAGAAGCTTGATGTACAACTTCATTATAGAGTACATCACCACCATCGCAAGGTCTTGCCGTCAGAACTTACTTTTCATTTCTGCGTTTTGCATTCAATTTCGATTGTGCTTTTTTTTTTTTTGAATTTTCATTTTGTGTTTCCTTTTTTCCCCAGTCAAGTCAAGACAGCCTCTTGTCTTCTGTCTAACGTGGCCTTTGGGTTTGGCGTCACGGTGATGACGTTGTTTGAAGGCAAGAATGTGGGCTTGCAGTGGAGCAACATCAGAACGTCACCCTCACTTGACGATCCTTTCACCATGGGAACTGTGTTTATGATGTTCATCGTGGACACCGTGATTTATTTTCTGATCACCTGGTATGTGGCGTGTCTTGATATTGTTGGTATGCCCAAAGAAATTACTGAACATACGTGTACATGTATTCTTCTTTTTTACTTGTAGTTCTATTTAAGATTTGTCTTTTTCGTGTTGTCCGGTTAAAAAAATTAGGATAAAATGTGGTGTTTATCCTTTTTGTTAAAGCCAAAATATTGGTCGGTCAGACCCTGTTTCATTCGTGTTGTAATGGTTTTCTTCACATAAACCTTTTTTGTTTTTTGCCTTGTTACACAGTTTTCTTGCAACATTTTTGTTTACTTAGAAAATCTTTCTGATCCTGTCGCCCTGCTTTGGTGCAGTTGTTTTTTTACTTAGAACATGAGTTGAAGCCTGATACCCTGCATTTGAGTTGGCTTCAGAAAAGACTTGAGAAAGACCACCATGCATCCTTACTTGAAGACTTTATGCTTCTGAATGTAAAACAGTAAATAAAATATCCTCCAGTAATCGCTATTAGTGCCACATGATGCTCGTATTAGCCAGAACTTCTGACTAGATTGGTCTTGCTATTTTTTTGTCAGTGCTACTCGCCTTTCAGCCTGTCGTTATAAACACATACGTGTAATGAAAACATAAAGACTCAATCTCAAAACTGTCCTTGTCAAGTAATGATGAAGTGCCTGTCAAGCCATTATGTAATGTGCAGTAACTACAAAGAAAATATTCATGCATTTTCAAGTTTTTAGTGAAATTCATTCTCAGGGAGCAATAATTTGTTCCAATATTTCCATGTTTTTGCTATTTTGGATTCTTTTGGCAACAAAAATACATGTACTTATCTTCTAGATGTCAAGAAGGCACATTGAACATGTTGATTGCTTGCTGGCAAATGTTCGGTACATGTAGAAATCATTGTGTTATGTTTTTGAACAAATGGTATAAAAGTTTGTGACTGATGTCATGTGTAATTTGTTTCCTGTTTAGATCTTATTCCTGCTTTGTGACTGTTTTCATGTGGACTGTTCTTGTTTTATTTAATTCCTGTTTCATTTCCATTTGTGATTGTTTAGGAAGGCTGTTTTTGTTTCGTTTTTAAAATCCACTTCTATGAGTGTTTTCACAAAGATTGCTTACATTCTGTTTCAGTCCTGTTTTGTTCCAATGTTGCAACTTCTTTCACAGATGCTTTTTATTCTGTTTAATTCCTGTTCTATTCCTGTAAATGTGATTGTTTTTTCATTGCATTAGTTTAATCTATTTTATTTGGGTCTTAAGATGTTTCAAATACAATGGGGAAACTTTTGTTATCTTTTAATCGAGATGAAAACATATTGAAGGTGCAGATTTGACTTGGTTGAAGACATTGGATGTTTTCAGAAAGCTGCATTTAAAAGTAGATGTGGTTAAAAGTGCATGGATTTCTTTGAGAGAGCAAGGGTTTCATTCATTTGGATTTCAAGAATTAAATTACCGATTGCAATATCTCAAATTGAACTGAAAATAACATTTAATATTCCTTAAGTAGTTATCAATTGCAACAATTTTCCCTGTTTCTTTTTAGGTATATTGAGGCAGTGTTTCCGGGGTCTTATGGCATACCCAAACCAGCCTATTTCCCCTTTCAAAGGTCATACTGGTGTGGAGTGTCTGTTGGAAAGCAAGGAACCCATGTTGGCCAAGAAAATGAGGTAATGTATCATGGGGCATGCACAAGGGTTCTCGTCTATTCAATTTTTTCATTCAAGGGCGCCATGCGACGACATTTTCTCTGAGGCACACTCTTTGTGCATCTTTTGTTTCCTTCAGTATGTGAAAAACCAGATGGCATCCATTTAAGGTCAAGCATATTGAAAAGTGGATTTAACCATTAAAAAATAAAAAAAGTCAAAGCTTTTCTGGACAACTGAGGGCACGTTTCCTGTGATATCAATCAGGACAGACAATGTTCAGTAGGTGTTTTTTTCTGTTGAAATTGTGAACCCAAATTTTGCTCATTGAAAACTCTGAGAAAGAGTTGGCCGCATGGCTCATTGTCATATACTCACCTGATACTGAATCATCAAAGACAAGGAAATTTAAAATGTCAAAATGTTAAACATTTCAGTAGGTCTTTGTACAGTACAGCATCAAGGTGTTTACCCTAGGACATGTAGGATGACATCACAGTCTTACTTATGAATTTAGTTATTTTCATTAGCATAAAAACCAAAAATGCACAATATTACTGATACCTTTTAAAATAATGTGCAAATAAGGTTAATTGAAACACAAATGTGCAGTTTTAGGAGCATGATAAAGTCTTTAAAAATTTGGTATAAGGTATCAGTTCTGTGTCACTTAAAGTTGTTTGAAGATAATGAAATGGTACATGGACCAGTCCAAGCTGTAAGCCAGGCATAATGTACACAGGTAGAGTTTAAGGTATGTTGTACATGACTTGTTCCACAGTTGAGTTAACGTTTTTGATGCTAATTAGCCAGTTCGGGTGTGGTTTGGGCACCATCATGTAATAACTTTGAACAGGATGTATTCAAACGTTAGCTGATTCTAGGGGAGTTGAGTTAGTGTGCAGAAAGGATATGTTCCCTCATAAGTCTTTAACATAGTCACACCAATAAAAGATGGATCTATCAAGCAATAAACCCATAAATAGGGTAAGATTTATAATTATCATAAAATAGAATTCCATTTTTTCTTTCTTTCTTTTTTGGGCTTGATGGAACAGATTGGAATGAACACAGGGCTGGATCCAGCTGATCACGAGGCCAGCCCAGAAGGCATCCCAGCAGGAATCCAGATAAAGGGGCTGACCAAAGTCTACAAGGTAAGAAACTTGGGGGAAAAGACAGCAGTATCATGAGGCCAGCCCAGAAGGCATTCCAGCAGGAATCCATATAAAGGGGCTGACCAAAGTCTACAAGGTAAGAAACTTGGGGGAAAAGACAGAAGTATCATCTCCAAATAAACAAATTGCAAAATGACAAGTTATTACGGGTTCTTAGTCTTGTCAATTTACTACGAGCTGGACGCCACTGGAGAGTATGACCGGACCATAGTACATGTGCGGTGTGCATATATATATGGAATTCAACATGTACATGTACACCTGAATGCTGAAGCCGCCTTGTGTGTAACTGGTTCCCTACAGCCATACAGTGTTGAATGTGTATTTTCTTATCAGTGAATCAGTGCCTAATTATAGCTTTATGACTGAATTGAACTTCTCTGGTATTATGAGCCAGTTTGGTATTCCAGTAGCAAATACCCCAAAATCAGAAAAAAGAGCGGACATAGATTTATATAGCACACTTACATGTCTCTGGAAAACTGATCAAGGCCCAATTCCATTATTATTACCCCTGCTCACTGGGCCTATGAAACATTCCAAATGCCGTCTCAGCTCCCTGGGGAGTATACAGCTCGATGCTACCATTTCGGTGCAACGCAGCTACATATATATATCCAATATCATTCAGGAAATGCAATATACACATGCCCCAGATCTGCCCTATCAGCGTGGTCAGCGCGGCCATACACAAAATCACATGTATGCCTTGTTCTCAAGTGACCTTGCCTTTTGGAATACCATTATCAAACTGATTCATTGTAGGCTAGCTCCTACATGAATGATCATGGTAACATACCAAATATAGGGATGGCAAAAAAAGCATAATTTCTCAAACGTGGTAGGCAGTGGTTGCCGATAGTAGTAGAACTACGTGTACATGAATGGAGTTGACCATGAAATATCAGGTCCCTTTATAATTCATCATATACATGTAGCCAAAATAATTTCTTCACGGGTACATGTAGGGCTAGCCTTGTTACTTTGCAACAGCAAGCTTGTGAACAGCAATCAGTGCTTCTGAAAGCATTTGAGTCCTAATTTTTTTTTTTTTTCAGAGTTCAGTGGGCAGCAAGTTGGCCGTGGACAACCTGACGGTCAGCATGTACCAGGGCCAGATCACTGCTCTCTTGGGCCACAACGGGGCGGGCAAGACCACCACTATGTCCATCCTGACCGGCCTCTTCCCGCCCAGCTCGGGTACAGCCCAAGTCAACGGCTATGACATCCGGACCCACATGGACCAGGTGCGGACCAGCCTTGGCCTCTGCCCCCAGCACAACGTGCTCTTCGACCGGTTGACGGTCAAGGAGCATCTGGATTTCTTCATTGCCCTGAAGGTTTGTGTGAAACTGGCTCTCATCCAGAACTCTGATCCTGAATTTAAAAGAAAAGGACCTTCCTCAAAAACCTCCCTGTCCACTGTACTGGAATGAACTGCAGCCAACTTAATTATGGAAAGTCAAACATGTACAAAAGGCTGTGTGAAAATCACACTTCTAGTTCTTAGTGCACTGGTTTAATTTGTTGTATTGAGGGTACTCTGTAGTGTGACAACACACAGCAATGCAGAATTAATGTGCTCAAAGCCCTGAACCTACACGTAGCGTATGTTCTTGTGTATGTTACATCCTCATTCACCTTCATTCACAAATAGTTGACTCCTCAGAAAGTTTCCCTATTCAACAACGTGCAACGTTACCGTGTATTAACATTTGATAATGCCCGCTGAGAAGTGATAATGCCCGCTGAGAAGTGATATGCTCACTGTGTAAATCACGTCCTGGCTCCTGGATACGAGACAGTTTAAGCGATTCTGATTTATGAAGAATCCGCGTGCATGCAGCTCGCCACACGGGCACCAAGTCCACATAAGGAGATTATTCTGGACAACTTGTACAAGGAATATACCATAAAATGGATGGGGGGATGCTTTCGGGAATATGAACAAAATCGTTGGAAATCCACAGACCTGCCAACCTTGCCATACTCCTTCCTGAGGTCAGGCATTACCACAAAATAGATTAAAAGATATTCAAATGAGCCTTCAGTTTCTTTAAATTTCTTAATCTATTGTGCGGTATACCTCACCACAATGAGTATGGCATGTTGGCAGTTCTGAATCCATCATATATTGACTTCTGTGATTCTCTGACTAAAAAAGGTATTTATAAATGGGAATAACTATGTGCGTGGTGGTCTAACATTTAAGACC
>NW_019091579.1:277434-292887 GCF_001949145.1 Acanthaster planci | reverse complement strand
GTGGTTAAGGAAGTGACTTCTAGAGCAGAAATTTCCATAAAAGTAATGTAAAACTATTGAACAGCCTTACGTTGTTAACAGAATTAACAAAAGTAAGCACTGTCAATATGGACTGATCTGAGAAGACGCCCTAACTGCGGTGGCACCGCACTCACGTACATTCTTCAGCTTGATGCGCGTATACATTTGGCAATTTGTGACACCCTGTTGGTCAAAGAGGCATGTAATGCGCGCGTAACACCTTCCGTGAGCGTTGTGCCACCGCAGTAATGGCTTCTAATTCTGTTGGTCGAATTACACTTTACACTTAATTGCAAGGATGATGTCAGGAAATGGCCAACAATTTGCATTACTTACACACAAGGTACTCATGCTAATTCTTTGTAGGCTCCAGACAAACCCTAGGCATTGACAGCTTTGGCGTTTCCATAACAACCATGGAGGAAGTCTTCATGAAGGCCGGAGAGATGGCTGAGGACGTCAGCAGGAGAAATGGGGATGCAGCCGACCACCTTAAGAACGGGTTTGCCATCGACGTGTCCTCCACCGACCAGCTGACAAAGAGCACCGAAATTCCGACCAACTGCAGCTTGCCGAGCCAGTCCGTAGAGATGGGAGGTAGGTCTCTATTTGCATTGTGCTGTCAGTTGAGGGCGCCGTGCTGCAAGATCTGTGCATAATTAAAGGGCTTATTGCAGAGAAAAATTTAGCTGTTCCTGTTTATATTGTTTTCATTATAATTTTGTGCGTGTTTGGGTTTTTTTTTACTCCAACCTCTTCGATATATTTTGGGTACACGTTCTCTCATTTTGTGCGCCTCTTTTGAATCCGATCTCAATCTGGTTATATTCAGTCTTGGAATATTTATTGGCTCTCATTTGAAGATCTGTCTCAAAACTTTTTGTCTCAATGACGTCATCAGTGGACAAGTGATGACACTATAAAGTTGCTAATGGGTCATTTGAAACGTCAATGTATGCACATTGGGTCAGCCCTGGAAGGGCAGCCATACTCACCCACAAGCACTGAGCATGTTCCAACTGGCGTTACCTCAGGTGCCTAGTTCTTGCTTGACCTTTTTGAAATGGACTCAACGGACTCTTTCTCCCAGACCGTATTGCTGATTGTGTTTTCCACAGAGTTGCATTCTGGCATCCGCCTGAAGTACCACCAGTTTGCTGCGATATTTGTGAAGCGTTTCCTCTACAGCCGACGTGACAAGAAGTCACTGGTCACGCAGTTCCTCCTCCCCTTGCTCTTTGTGGTCTTTGGCCTCCTCATCATCAAGACGAGCGGTAACACTGTGAGCGACCCGCCCCGCGTCATGACCCTGGAGAACATCTCGCGCCATGACCCCTTTGTTGATGTCAAGCTCTTCTACGCCGACCTGCGCAACCTGAGCCGCAGCACCATCACCATCGATGGCAGCTCGGTGGAAATAAATGGGACCTCCTTCACTTTCAACGGCACGACAGTGACGTTTAACGGGACCACGGTCACCCTGAATGACACCATCATCGACATAAATTGGATGGACGTATTTGAGGTGAGACAGTTTGCACATTTTGTTATTCTCGGATATTGTTGAGAAGAGGTTACCCTTTTTAATTACAACGAGAAAAGATTTGGCTGAGTTTACAGGAGCTCTACATTCACTTAAATTAAGCTGCAGTGCTCTGGTAGAAGAAGCTTTAGAATTAAAGTTGTGTTGAGAAAATGCTTCAAATGCGTAGCAGTTTGGAAGTTTTGACACTATTATGGGAGAATTCTTCATACATGGGAAAACACTCTTTCTTAAACCTCATTCTAAAGCCTTTGCCAACTTGGTTTTATGGCCAGATCTTTTTAGCCTACATTTACCTTGTTAGCATACATTTGTGAGTGAATACTTCCTCTTTACACAGAGCTGCTAAGCATAGAAGTTTTATAACCGTAGATGATATTTGTTAGTAAGCGGAAACCAGTCAGGACCCAAAATGCCAGGCAGGTCACACTGCCTTATGGTGATTCTAGAGAGTGATTGTTAGCTTTGCCCGTTAACTTGCCAAAGCAACATATTTCACCAATATTTATTGGCTGATTTTTTTTCTTGTATGTTTGAAAGTACCTACCGAATGTCCTGGATCCACTGTCCATTACGTACATCAACGTGTCAGCTCCAGTAAGGTTTCTCATGCAGGATAACATGGGCGACCTCATTGAGGGAAACCCCATGTCCCAGGACCTAGACTGCTGTTCCTACCCAAACATGATCCTGAACGAAGGATGTGCAGATACTGTAAGTATTACGACATGGGTATTTCAGGGTTTGAATTTTGCACCAGACCACTAAACCTGAATTCAATGTTGGTCGTGTGCAGTCCTTTACCACACAAGGCCAGTGGTCCAATATTGTTGGACCAGTGGCATTTTGGCAACCCCACCCCCGCCAAAAAAGTGGGTACGAACCTTTTCAACAACACCCAGGCTTCTAGATACGTCTACAATGTTTATGTAATAGAAAAGACTTCAAAGCAGTCTTCAAATAGCTGCAATTTTGTCCAATTTTGCAGCTCTACAACAGTGGTGAGAAGAGCAAACTCTGTAAAGACGTGGAAGGCTTTGGTTACCATAGCTGCCTGTCCTGCCTTACCAGCACCTCGTAAGCAACTTTCTTTCATTTTGTGTTCTCAGATCTGGTGTAGCGTTGCAGAGTGCAGAAGTGAATACGTCACGCGCATGATTATGTGTGTGAAAGGCGTTAGCGCCCCAAATCAGTAGTGAACGAACATACGTGCATTCTGCATTCATTTGCAGCAAACTTCCAGGTTTAAATGATGTTCACATTTCAGTACTCCATAGTTTGGGCAAGATGGTTGGAACTGCGATTTTTTCAATTCAAATTTTGAAAACTCTTGAATATTTCCATCACTACAAACCGTCTCATATTTTTCACTCTACTTATTCTCATGGGATGCATGTCAAACTCTTTTTTTTCCCTTTATTTGTGGCATGGAAATTTTTAGTCGGTTTTCAGAGTTTGGGAATAGTGTAATTCCATATTTGCCTCATGGTATGTTGTTATTTTGTTCAACAGGTTTTATGAGAGGACAAACAGCAGTGATTCGAGGTACGTAGCTGCCAAGGCAACGTCTTTATCCTTGACAAAGGCACCACTGTCTTTGTTGTTTCATTATACTTGTTTGTGAGGAAGTACCATCTGACTCTTTGTAATAAAACTTTGAGAAATTGTCAAAGTATCAAAATCAATGTCAAAGGTCAAGGGAAGAATATTTATAGCGATATGGAGCAGTGTTTGATACTTAGATATATGCATATAATCTAAGTATTTTGTGTCTCCATAATTTGTTACAATAAATTGTGTCTCTTCATAAGTTATACTTTTTTGTCGCTAAAATGTAACTCTAATGTGGGAATTTTTTTATTCTGTACACGTTTTTGTATTATAAAGTTACGATCGTTTAATTCATAACTAACAAGTTCATGAGTGTTGGTTAAACAGTTGTTTGTCGAAAATATTTGTTGGTCAGTGACTATATGTAGATGACATTTTGCCTAGCCTTGATCTTTTTGTCGGCTTGAATGATTCGCAGTTATGATGCAGATGACACGTGCCCCATCGGTGCCAACCACACTGTCCTGATGGACGGTAACACATTCTTCCAGGAATACATACTGCGCCAGAGTGAGGACGACACAGCTTTCTTCGAGAAGTACGTGGCGGGGTTCACACTGACTGAAAATGGACCCAACCAAGTCCTTCTGACCGGCTGGTACAGCAACGAGGTGAGAAACCAGAAAAATGTCTTCGACCTGAATTGATGCAACTGCTTGAAATAGAATCAGTGACTCATCATTTCAAATGTCTAGCTGAAGAATGATATGCTGTCATCTTCAGAAATGATGCCTGTGTGCTCTTGCACGGTGCAGATTCCCACACCTTCCATTGCCGGTCACTCTGAAAGCTTTCTGCAGACATAGTCTGTACATTGGATCACTTTGAAGTACGGAAATTAACAAGGAGGGTGTAGGAATTGTCAATATCCAAATTACCTACTTCAACCTAATTGGGGGCATTTGGTCAAATTTTCACTTTAAAATATTAGATTTCAGATATTTACGTAAACAATATTTTGAATTGACTTCTCTGTTTCCCACAGGCTTACCACACATCCAGCGAGACGCTCAACACTATAGCCAATATCGTTCTCAAGTATTTTACCAACGATTCCTATGGTATAACCACCGTCAATCACCCGTTGCCCAACAGTGCAACCAACCAGGTGAGTGTATGGCAGAAGGCCACATTTACTCTGTCTGGGAGACAGGTGTGACCCCTTTCCCAATACACCTAAATAGCCAGTTGAAGGTGTGCATTGCCAATTTGCATGTTTCTACCAAAATTCCATCGAACATTCATAGTGGTTTTCTATGTTTCCCTCAGAAGCCACATAATTCTTCATCATCTCTGTGCAAACATCTTTAGGCAAAATTGAAAGACTTTTGCTGGAAAGAGAGTTTCTTCAGAAACACAGCGAACATCAAACTCGCTCTTGAGTTATGGTTGATGTCATTTGGAATTCGATTTTGGAAGTCTAAAATTACCTTTGTAATCCACCAAGTTATGTACCCTCATGTGTTACCGAAATCTATTCCAAACTAGCGCTCTTTGCAATATCTAGCATGCATTGTTGTAAACTGAGGTTTGGTCGGCCCTGGTTTTATTTCACAGGTTGAAAACGCTGCATTCAGTACGGATACCTTTACCTTGTCGCTCCTCGTCCTGTATGGTCTGTCCTTCCTGGCTGCAAGCTTCATTCATTTCATTGTCACTGAGAAACAGAGCAAGGTACAGAGAAAATAGTAACAGTAATGACCATTCATAAAGTGCAAAACATATCCACCCTGAAGGTGCCCAAGGCGCTGTTGTTATTTTCCCTGCTTATTGGGCCCACAACCTCTGAACATTCCTGAAACCATCTCAGCTCCCTAGGGAGTACACTAGCCCACTGCTGCCTTGTTGGCGTAACCGGCTAAAAATAACTTATCTAACCTCACAGGTACATGTAGCCATTTACTGGAGAGAGGTTCTTACGGATAAAGTGACTTGCCCAAGATTACAACGTGCTGCCACCAGCTGGATTCAAACCCCCAACCTTACGACCTGAAGCTACAAACCCTGACCACTAGGTCACATGCCCTACATGCATGTATATGCAAATATAAGAGGTTTTTTCCTTCTGATGCTGGAGAAGTTGGTTTGTGCGTTCGAAAATTGAGTAACGTGCCCCCTGACAAAAGCACCTACTGCTTAACTAAAAATAGATTCTGTTCTCCCACCCCATTCCCTCCCAGGCCAAGCATCTGCAGATGGTGAGTGGGCTTGATGGCTTCACCTACTGGATTGCCAACTTCTGCTGGGATGCCATCAACTATCTGCTGGTGTTCGTCTGCATCATCATCATCTTTGCTGCTTTTAACCTGAGTGCCTTCAGTGGGGAGAACTTGGGCACTGTGGCAGTCATGATGGTTAGTGGAAACTGTAAAAGATCAAATGAAAAAGAAAATGATTGAATGATTCTGATTGGATGTCCAGGTATCAAATGAATCTTCCTGCTTTTTGGATGAAAATTCTGAAATTAATAACTTGTGATTCTCTGAGCATAATTACCTGAGGTTAACCCATTGCTTACTTTACCACCCAAGTTTGCCCGGTCTGGTACTCCCTATCCAGTGGAATCAGAATACCCTCCCCCCCCACAACCAAAGAGGAGGCACTTCTTACCAATGGGAAGTGTTTTGTCTGAGCTCAAGCATGTGCCAGATGCATGTGCCAAGAATATACATTTCAACAGAAATCAGTCACACCTACTCTGGGCACCTGCGCGCTCAGCCTGAGTTCCCAGTAGTGGGACATCATCGTTACGTAAAAACACATCATCTGATTGTCCCTGAACCAAGCAAATGCTGTCTAAGTACTTTGTAGTTTCCCCGGCATCACAAGTCAATAAATAGAATGCAATGCTATGCAAAAAATGTGCCGCTGATTTCAAGAGGATAGTTCCATGGTTGCTGAGATTTGTGGCCTTTGAACAACATGTGACATTGTTCTTAATAAGTTAATAGACGAGGCAAACATTTTATTTTAATGGAAACTGTTAGAGTTTGGCTGCCTTTGTCACTATTCAGATTTTATAGTCTGACCCAGAGATCTTAACTTTACACTGTTAGGAGCAAGATTCTTCCATTTTGAATTAATCCAGTATCAAAGGTTTAAACACAGTGTAATATCCTGTCAGGATATCACTGAAGTTAGGGCATCTTCTCTCAAACTTAAACTGTGTCAAAGCCAAAGATATTGTACAAACATGGCTTCTTGAGCAGTCGTGCCTTCCACAGCACTGTTGTATGATTAAACTCGTTGGAGTGTTTCTTATCTTTGCAGTTGCTGTTTGGCTGGGCTGCTGTGCCGTTTGTCTACCTTCTCTCCTTCTTGTTCAAGACCCCTGTCACTGCATATGCGGTCACTGCTACTTTCCTGACACTAGTTGGAATGGTACGTTTTGAACCACTTCTGGTAATGAAACCAAGGATTCCTCAAAAATGACGTTTGACATTGTGCTCATTTCTGTTTCCTAAGATGAAGTTTTCTGTTGCTTGTAGTCATGAGAGATACCAAACCATCCGTTTTGAAACATGGGCATCATTTCTCCACAAACACCATACTGGTGAATGAAACAAAGATTCATGCATTATATGTACGTTGAGGAAAAAAAAGAATCCATCAGTCCTTTCAGACTTGGATTGATCCTTCATCCAATCATTGCCCTCCCCCCCTCATGCCCACAGTCCATGGTCATCACGGTGTTTGTGCTAGAACTCATCGGTGACTACGAGGACGAGTCGAAGATCGTGGATCACGTGTTCATGGCCCTGCCCACTCATTGCCTTGCGAGAGGGTTGATTCAGCTGTCCACCAACGTTGCAATTCGTGACACGTGTACCGCATCCGACCTGTAAGTCGCCACTCCTGGGCCATTGGACGCATGGTTACTCACATCAGCCCAATTTTCATGTTGCCTGATCAGTTGGGAGCATGTTTCATTTTTGTTATACATTCCCAAATCCTACATCTGTGTTTTATGTTAATAATTAAAACCAGTCACCTAGTTGGCAAACCTGCTTCAGTAAAACCACATTTATTTCATGTATGAGTTCGAGTGTGTCAGTGCCTTGGGTTGAATGTGCGTTGCATTCAATGGATACATTTTGAGTTTGTAGAATTTGGTGTGCTGTGTACAGTCTACAGGTGTCATGCCATCAGATTTTTGCTGTCACTGTCGCGGTGTTCCATTTGTTTACCTGAGGCGATGTTCTTCATTGAAACAACTGGCGCATGTGCTGTTTTTGTGCTATTTCTTGGGTTGTTTTGTTCCCGCAGGGATATGGAGCTTTGTGAATTAATCAACGTCACCTATGCTGCCAACAACTTGGACTGGAATGAGCCAGGCATTGGCCAACACGCCTTCTACCTAGCCATGGAAGGGATCATCTTCTTCACGCTGACTCTACTCCTGGAGGTATTGGCTTAAGAATGGATCGATCCTCTGTTCATAAACAAACCTGGTTACCATGGCAATGCTATCACTGGTCATGCGCAAGTGGCTCCTGCCAATAGAAGAAAGGACTGTTGCTACTGCCAATCTTAGCAACTGTGCCTTGACAGTGGCTCTGTGCAAGGCCCAAGCTCAAACTTTAAATGAAACGCTCAATCCAAACAGCACCATGAGCATTCTGTATTTCCCTATTTTCTGTGCTAAGAAATAAGTTCTGCATTTCGGTTCCTCAAAAATAGTTGCAGTATCCGGCCTTCTATTTTGAAGGAGATAAATTTATTATAAATTCTTGTGGGGAACCTCTTTTCAATAGTGTTATATGAGATTTCATTACAAATTCAGATTCATCACAAGCCATCCAATCACAGGTAACAACAGAAGATATTCAAATGAACCCTGACCCAAGTGTTCCTTTGTCACTGTTCACCATGTTATGTGTGACTTGAAAAGACTTGCCTGCAACACTGCTTGTCAGGTACAATCCAGCACCAGACTAAGAAGGATTATCCATTTTTCGACAACAATGTGGGTATGTGTTTCATAAACCCGAGTTGTGAGTGCAAAGTCAAGTTTACCCATGATGGAAGGTGGATTTCGGCCACAGAAATATAATCCTCTGTCAGAAGTGGACTCATCTTTAATTTTAAAATACATCAAGATTCTTTGTAAATGAAGGTCTGAAAGCTAATGATTGGAATAATGATGTTTTCCAGGAAGTCTTTGGTTTAATAGTTGTCAGTTACACTGTCTTTGACAATACTTTTATATTAATTTTGATCACAGGTTTTGCCATTACACTGATGTATATTCAAAGCAGTGTGTACTCAGTGCTTGTCCAAGAGCTTGTGAAAGGGCAAAATCTGTGATCAAAATTAACATCTACTCGATGCAAATACATCTTCAAATAGTTTTATTTGTGTTTTTCTATGCAGGCAAATTTCTTCATTCCTTCTCGTTCAGCTAAGTACCTCAAAGCACACAGCAGCGATGCCGAGGTAAGAAAACAATACAAATCAAAATGGAGGCTGATTGCTGACAGATGTAATCTCTTAATAAGCTTTTACTAGAGAAACCTGAGTTATAACCACGCGAAATGAACTCAAAGAACTATAAAATCTGCCGAGTTCCATACGATTTTCACATTCACCCCACGGTTTTTCAAATGTTGGTGACTGACTTTAGTCCTACATGTTTGTCAGTAATTTTATTATTCTCTCCCCAAATGAGAATAGTTTGGAGCTTCGTTACACAGTGTCTTGAATAAGAGAAGCCAAAGAACTTTGTGTGTCATGTGGCACTTTAGGTGTCCAGCTAGTTGAGAATTGTACGGTAGTAACAAAAGCTGCAGAAAATATTGAGGGGAAAAAATTGAGACATTTTTATGCATTTGTTTGCTTGTGGCCGTGTTCTTGCTCATCAAACACAGGACATTGATGTGGCCAATGAGAGGTCAAAGGTCGATGTCTTGAACCCTAAGCGCAGCGAGTTTGCCGTCATCTTGAAGAATCTCTCCAAGATGTACAGGAAGAAACGCTCACCTGCCGTGGACCAGCTCAGCCTGGCCATACCCAAAGGGGAGTGCTTTGGCCTGCTTGGTGTCAATGGTAAGCGCCCTCATCCTGAGGCCAAAGTCTTTGTCACCGTCAGTAGTGTACCGACTTGCTTACTGTAGAAAAATTGCTAAACAGCAGCAGGTGTCCCACTAAATGTTCGTGTGATCTCTTGTGCTGTTGACCGGTATGGTAACTAGCAGATTCCTGCTCAGGCATGAAATTTGCGAGGCAAATGCAGTTTGAGGATGGAACGGTACTCGTTCATTATAAAGCAGCTTCATTGTTGGTTTCCATCATGCCCCCAAGCTTTAGGTCAGTATCATCGAGCCATTGAACACAGAATACGTTTGCTTTGCAAGGAGACAATAGCTCGTCAGATGGGCTTCAGAATACTGGTAATTAAGGTCCGGGCAGGGTTTTCCCCTCTGAAAGGCAGTTTTAGAATAGTAACAAGTATGCGGTTTCGTGTTGCAATAAAAAATGGAACAGTCAAGGGAACTACTGTATGATCAAAAATTGGTTTTGAAAGCTTGTTGAGAGTTGAAATAAACTAGAGTTACTTTCCATTGTTCAGAACTGCATTAAAACAAAGAAATGTCCACGTTATTTTTGCAGAATGTGTCTGAGCCAGTTGTGTGGGCCGGTGGCTTTTTTAATAGTGTTATCAAAGTTTCTTTAATTAAATGAAATTATCTCGACATTAGAATGTAAAATTTGATTGTCTAAAATAATTGTCTCTGAAGGTGCGGGTAAGACTACCAGCTTTGGCATGTTGACCGGTGACCTGAGCTTAACCGCAGGCGAGGCATACATGGAAGGATACAGCATTCAGAAAAATCGTCGAAAGGTGAGTAAAGAGGGCAGTGTTTAAGCATCCTGGATCTATTGAAATATTTGTCAATCTTGTCATCAGAGACATTGAATTAGGCCGTCTGTAAGTTACGTCCTTGTACTATTGTGGTGAATGTTTGTTGATATTTTGTACTTTCGGTGTCCAGTGCCTTTACTATCTAGGGTTTTGAAGTCACCTTCCCGAATTCTTTAAAAGTTTCGTAATGTGCGGCGTTCCTGTGACTTTCTTTAAAAGTCTGTTACAGACTTGTCATATAGAATGTGAAGTGTCATGTAATCTGTAGATTTCAGGATCTCCATTGAAATCTAGTCAAAGCAAGGTGGAGGATGTTGAGATTTTGAAGAGTGAGGAAGTTGCTATATCAGATGATCGCACCTGTGCCATTGCATGTTGCACGATATTTTAAAGGAATGTTTTGTTTTTTACTTCACTGTGAACATCACATCACTGTTTCTCTTTTTGATTTCTTTATAATCGTTTTCCAGGTTAGAATTGTCAGTGACTTCAGTGGTACATGTAGATTCACGCATTTGGCGTTCATTTTAAGTGTCCTTTTTGACTGAATTTGTTAATATTTCCATTTACAGGCTCAACAGAGAATGGGATATTGCCCACAGGTGAGCATATTGTGTTTTCTTTTTATTTTCCATTTCTAATTTTGTTTTTTTTTCAAAGAAAGGTTAAGCTGAGTGACGTACAACGCAGTTCTGTGAAAAGAGAACTACACTAGCAAAATTCAAACCTTCAGGATCTGAATGCTTGCCGATTGATAATTTCTGAGATTTGAACTTACTCAAGTCGATATTTCTTTTGTGTGCAGTTTAACTGTTTCTCATCATTTCCTTGCAACTGTCACCACCAAATTTGAATTTTATCGAGCAAAGTGCTTCTTCCATTGAAGTTCTTGCCTTGAATTAATTTTCTACATCATATCTTTAACCAAACATCTCTATCAGTATGTTTAAATTATTTCTTTTTTACACTCTTTTTCTTGGTATTTACTTCAGTTTGATGCTCTGATTGAGCGACTGACAGGGCGTGAATTGCTGACCTTGTTTGCTCGCCTTCGAGGAATCCCCGGGCAGAATGTCAAGCCAGTGGTGAACAGCACCATCACCCACCTGAACCTAGACAACTGGGCTGACAAACTATGCGGGACTTACAGGTATTGTTTAAACTTCACCTGAGGCGATCTTTCCAGGCCTTTGTTTCTAAAAGAAGGCATACCGTTGGACTGAGTCTGGTGTGTATTTGCATTGGAGATCTCAATAAAAGCACTTGCCAACCATCTCCATTTCTGAAACACCTATTGAGTGATACTATTTATTGTATTTATTTATGTTTATTATTTTTTTCCCAGTGTATGCCCAAACAGTTTACTAGGACTGATTTCCCTGCAAACACTCATGAAAAGGGTACATGTACAATGAAAATCAAGCTTTAAAGTTAAACCCTTTCACGAATGTATACTAACGCTGTGCAGCAAAACACACGAAACATTAAGATTGATGAAATTTGATTAAAAACAAGGAACACGCTAAAAGCAAAATAAACAAACAAGAAGAAGTATTGCACTGCAACAATGACACTCATGCCTAATAAGGAAGATAACAAATCCTACACAATTGAACCTTATTTTTGTAAGAAAGGAGAATTTCCTTTCAGGACCTGGAAGGAAATTTAATTAAAAGCAACTTAGTCGCAGGACTCAGTCAAATTTACTTTTCCTCCCATTAAATTTGCAATCCATAAATGTTATGTACATGTACGGTTGACGAAGTTATAAGCCTCTTCTTTACTTGCATCAAAAGATGCAGTTGTAAATGTTAAGAGGTTTTTCAGTTGCAAGAATAAGATGCAGTTGTAGCCCGATATCAGTGAGGGCAGTTTAGCTTTATGTCTCTGTTGAGAACTACGCATTTCTGCATGTGCCACATGTACATGTATATTCTGATTATTTGTGAAGTTTCTTCAGAGCACAGGCAAACATGTGGTACAATATTTACAAATATCTCAAAGAGTTCTCTGAATTTATGGTTGTACTGTACCTGTTGTGGTGTAACACCTTAAAGATAAGAGTGTCAAATGTAACAACTGGTATTCAGGTGTCCCCCTTATGTAAGAGACTGGGTAACAGTAGGCCATTGTAAACTGTCATTTCTTTGTGATATACATTTTTGTTCTCCACTTGCCTCTGATGAACCAATCACAATGTGCGATCATTCCCTGCTTGGCATCAATTTGAAAAACCACCTTGACATTGGTTGTTTCTCCAGCGGAGGCAACAAGAGGAAGTTGAACACGGCCATAGCCATCGTGGGCAGCCCGCCCATCATTCTGCTGGACGAGCCCACGTCGGGCATGGACCCCAAGGCACGACGCCACCTGTGGGATGCCCTGACCATGATCATGAGAGACGGTCGTTCCATCGTCCTGACCTCGCACAGGTAAGGGATCACAAGACATAGGCAAGGGATCACCTCCAGCAGGTAAAGGATCACCTCACACCGGCAAGAAATCACCTTACACGATAAGGGATCACCTCATGCAGGTAGAAGTTCACTTCCCACAGATGAATATTTTCTACATCATCTTCTCTTTTATTCCATAGCATGGAGGAGTGCGAAGCGCTGTGCACACGTCTAGCCATCATGGTCAATGGACAGTTCAAATGTCTCGGCAGCACACAGCACCTGAAGAGCAGGTAAGGAGTGTGATCGACAGTAACAAGCAAAGGAGAAACATCGGTGGATTCCTAAAAAAATTCAGCCTCCTGTTAGCATTCCTACTTAGCTTTTAACCCCTTACATCATCCCTTGAAATTCCTAGAAAACTATTGTGACCCTCTTCACTAATTCTTCTGTGGCAACATGTGTGGGTAAATGGCAGTTTTTTGCCACGTTGTCCTGTTTGCAACGAAAATAGGACCTGACACTTACGCCCCCCCCACTATGGTCACCTGTAAACCCCTACACAATTCGGTTCAGGTTTGGGACAGGCTACACCATGATGATCAAAGTGGGGCCCAACGCCAATCTGCAGATGGTCAAGAATTTTGTCCAGTCGGTCTTTTATGGTGCTGTGCTTTTGGAGGAGCATCAGGTAAGCCCTGGGCCATTCCAGTCCATAAAATGGGTGGGCTTTTAATGATATGCTCACTTCTCTGCTGTTTGCTTTTACCGGATTTGTCTACTGTTTCTCATCATCCTGCAGGTGTTCTGATTTTTAGTTAATTTACCTGTACTGTAACAGCACTGAATTGTTTAGGCCCTTGAGGTTCCACACAAATAGTATGAAACAGATTATGCCTAGTAAATGTATACATATAGATGTGTTTTCAACATGTTACTAAAAAACGCATATTAGCCTGTTCCTTTGTAGTTCAGGGTGGAGAGGAGACTTTTGCTGTGAAATGATGTAACTCAGGAACAGTGCTCGTAGTTCAGTGTGAAGCTGCAGTTATGCTGGCTATCAAGTTATAGTGGTTACAGACACTATTACCTCTGGGTCTCAGTGTGGTGTTGACATTGATGACAACCACTGCCTTCTTTGTCGCTGTCCAGGGTTTACTGCATTATCAAGTCAATAATGATCAGCTGAGTTGGTCCTACATCTTCGGTACCCTGGAGGACAGCTGCATTGGCTTGGATATTGTAGATTACAGCGTCAGTCAGACTACCCTAGAGCAGGTAGGCCACATAGCTAAAAGTAGGTGCCGATATCCTACATCTGGACCAATACACTGAGTTGTTATTGGTGCTTTTCCATATGACCATCTATTAGTGCACATCAGGGGTTTTTCAAAATCTCAGCTTCATCTCCGGCTGTGCCTCATGTATTACTTTCCCCTCGACTTTGCTGCGTAAAAAAGGCACATTTTGCTGGTGGAGCACTGATTTGTTTTTGAGCCAATAGTTGGAGTACTTTATTTGTTTTGAGCATGATTGACCTAGAAATGATCCAGGTTTCTGAGACTTCTGCCCGCATATTATTGGACACAGAGCCAAGATTTGCCAAAAACTCCAATTTCACCAAAATGGTCTACATTGCACAGAGATCAATAGTCACATTACTCTGGATGCATATTTATGAATCCTTCTGTCATCCCTCTTTGTCTTTGTAGGTGTTTCTGAATTTTGCCAAGATGCAGCATGCAGAGGGCGTCACATTGACTACTGGTCGACAGCAGCAGCCCCCTGCACCTTACAATGACCCCAGCGTGAACCTGCCAATCCCAGCTGTCAATACATAGGTCGATGATGTATACACCCACCCACTGAGAGCTTATGAACACTGATTCAGAACTGGAATCCAATTTGGGACGTGAACCCATCTCTGAATAGGAATGCAGCAAGCGCAGGTACTCATCGGTCATCCCACGTTAGTCACTCATGTAAGAGACCTTAGCGGTCAATGTGGAGTTAGTGGGTAGTTGACAGGATACCAAATGAGATTCCCAAACCCATTGTGAATATGTCTAGTATTCTTCCTGTGAGTAGTCTTTTATTCGGTCTTTTTTACATTCCAAACATAGAGAATGTGTTCAGTAACCTACTCATTTTACACTGATTACCCCCTCAAGATGCTGGCAGCCATTTTGTGAGTGGACCCAAATACAAAGATATGCCTGCTTGGCAGTACATTAATTGGCAGTTCGAAGTTGGTACTACATTTGAAATTAAGTGGTGGACTATCTTTTTAAGAAAAAAATTAAATGATTTCCCAGAACAGGTGAACAAGATTATCTCAGAAAATTGTGTGTTGTCAGTGATGCTTACTCCCTCTTTAATGGTGTAACTCTGAGCATTCATACAGGTACATCTTGGAAATGAGAACTTCTTTTCATACAAAATAATCACAAAAATTAAAAGTTATAGGCCTCAGCTACTGAGCTGATGGCATTTCGATAGGCTGACTTAAAGAAAAAAAGATGATTAAGTGTCTGTGGTGTTTTGTCTTAGTCCAAAGCCATAAACGATGAACTTCTTCACATAATCAATGTGTGTGTCGTAGCTTGCACAAAAGAATGTGTAACTTTTTTACTCACTATATATTTCTTAATGTATGCAGTATTGTAGAAACACTGAGGTATTTATGACACAAATGCAATGTATTTTTGCTGAAGCAAGAGTTTATAACTATATTTTCATTCAATTGAGTGGTGGTATGTTAATTTGAAATCCGTAATTCAGGGCATGATGCCAAATTACAAGTGATGTTGAAACTTTCCAAACAGTTGTGAAAATAGATAATTCGTATGAATTGGAAGGAAACAAAAATACCCATTTTGAAGGTACTTCAAACGAAAGCATTTTAACATTTCCTGTTGTATAACCTAATGATGACTATTGTAATTTGTGACATCTTGGGGTAAGACTTACTTGGGCCAATTTTTATCGGAGGGGAAGACTTACTTGGGCCAATTTTTATC
>NW_019091579.1:248970-268400 GCF_001949145.1 Acanthaster planci | reverse complement strand
TCCCGGCCCAACGCACTTCCTCCCTGCCCATCCATTTAACCCTAAAAAGGATTCGAGCGACCATGCAAGGGAGGAAACGAGACAGGCCCCTAAGCCCTGGCCACCGAGTCGGCCATACGTCTCGAACCTGTACTAAGGCGCTCACCTGGACTTCGCGGACAGTCCCAACCGCAGAGCTTATCCCGTGGGCTAAGGTACTGTTGGTATTTGACGGGGGTGAATTAGAGTCTCTTATAACTACTGACTGACAGCAAGCGTTGGGGAAATAAAAAAAAGCCACCCCTGGGATTCGAACCCACAGTCTGACGATCTGCTACCCAAGAGTTTAACCGCTCGGCCGTTTCATTGCTTGTTCGTGTTCGTAATTTAAGTGAATATACTTTGATCCGACGTCGAAATAAGGGCAGAATTCTGACAGCGAACTTTAGTGACTATTTTGATGCGTTCCCCCACTGAAGGGGAAGAATTCTGAATGCCAAGTTTAGTGGATACTTTTGGTCGCCCTCCCCAAAGGTTGTAGAATTCTAACAGAGTGAATAATTATGGTGCTCTATTCACGCCACATTGCATGGCGCGATAAGAGTCATTGCACTGCGGGATGGGAGTCGTTGCACTTCGCGATGGGAGTTGTTGCACTGCGCGATGAGAGACCTAACCACCGTTTCGTATTATTTAACCGTTTATCAAGGTATAGACGGTCTGGTTGAGTAATCGAGTGCGTCCATGATGACATTTCTTCGGTAATGAGGCTGCGTGTCATTTCGTAGGACGTGATGATGTAACAAATTTGATTGCCTTTGATTTCTGACGTGGTCTTTTTTTCCCAGTTCGCGCTTTGTTTAAACTGTGACACGTACTTTCAAGAAACTTAAGAACAAGTGACCGGTTTCTAATCAAAGGATGGGTGAAACGGTTACGAATCGTTCCGTCGTTTCGCTAGGAGGTGTCATGTTTTTTCTTTATAAAACTATTTTTGTTCACAATGTCATGGTTTTAGCCAGCTCTCAAATTTATCACAGACTTGTCTTTACTGATTCATTCGAGGGGTTTTCTGATTCAGTTGACCCCTGGGTGCCTTCCCAGTAGCTTTTAGAAAGTCCGAAAACTGGGTGAAGTTCTCTGGAATTTGACCTCGATGGACACCAAGTATTATTGAAAAAGTCTAAATATTGTTGGGGTTGTCTCCAGCACCCCATAAAAGGATTTATTTCTGGAAGGGGATGAGGGACAATTTTTTTTCTAATTTCTAAACCGGGGAGACAAAAGGTGTTATTAATTAACAATCGATATAATCCCCTCTATTACGCCTCCCGATCTCTAGTTATAATGGGTAAGTCGGGCGACTTGAGCGGGCGGCAGTCGAGGCCTGGTGTCCGCTGTGGCATGTCTACTCACAAAAAAGGATAATAATATTCTAAAGTAAAGGATACGCCTGCTGCTTCGAAGGTTTATGTATGATGTAACTAATTTTTTGTATGCGTTCTTCCAACAATTATACCGTTCTCGTGCCAGAAGAGGTCCAAAACGGCTTGTGATAAGGGTAAAATTAACAGTCGAGCACTGTTATCCTTAATCACCACAAGAGGGCGCCCTCCAGACCAGGACCAACTTTCAACCAATGGAATGCTTAAAGTTGCAAAGGTCGTCATGTCAGTGGACACAGCGTAAGGTAAGCCATGTCTTTTCTGAAACTGAAATGTTTCAGACAATTGTAAGAATAGTGACTGTTGTAAGATGATGTCAACAAATCTCTTAGAAGAGCTGAGTGTACACTCTATGTGCTTTCGAGGCATAGTTGGTAACTTTTTTGGTCACAACGTGATTAAGACGTCGTTACACTATCCTAAGCTTTAGCTTTAGGCTCCTCATGGGATTTGAATGGACAGTGTCGTGATCGAGGCTCATTAAGCTTCCGCAGTGACTTTACTTTAATCTAGAATTCCACGTTTTAAATCTCAAAGAGAAGCAATATTTCCAAATCTATTTATATTTTGTGTATCCCCACTATGCTTTCCCTGACGAAATGCTGTATGGTGAGAAACACCAGAGCCTACTCTCGTTTGTTCCAGTTCAACCTCTGCAAACGTCACAAATGTGTCTGCAATTAGGCCTTCATTGCATCGATCATGCTGTAATAGAACTAACATTAATCTTAAGAATTCAGATGCAGTTTGGATAAAATCAATATTTTTTGTAATGATTCCTGCCTTTCTATTACTGTTAAATATTCACCGACTTGACTTGCAAAAAAAAAAAGATTGAAATGTACAGCTCTCCTTTATCATATTTATTCTGCATAGACTGCACAGGAGCCACGTCTCAAAATTTGTTTCAGGTCAGTCAAACAACACTTGATGCATTTGTTTCAACCGTTGGCATGGCATTGTGGTCAGGACTCCTCACTGTTCCCTCCAAGCGTCGAGCCCTGCTAGCCACAGTGGTATTTACTGGTGTTGCAGTTGGCGGATACATCTACCTAAGGAGAAAGTTGAGCACTTCTGGAGATGGAACGAGGTTACTCAAGATGTCTTGTTCCTGTTTATTGGGTGTGATTGGTCGATCATGTGGAATCGCTTGATCTTTGTGCAATCTGTCCATCTTACTGCATGATTGGTCAATGCACCTTTTCTTTCTAATTTTCAGTTGTGGAAGATTTCGAAAAAGGGAAGTAACGTCTGAAAATTCATACTGGATAATGGCACAGTGCAATCGTGTGATCATGCTGATTGACCGATCAAGCCCGACATTTATACAAACAGAGAGACCAGAAACATACTTTTGAGATTTTACTCAATAAAACCAAATAATTGTGTTGCTGATACCAGCTCAGAAAAAAATCCCCAAAGTTCTACACCTGAGTGATGCCATTTTCCGTCCTGGTTTTATTTTGGCTGTTTGATGCATACAGCTACATGTAATTAAATTTCTAAAAACTTCTCCACAGAGGACTTGTTATAATTGTAACTCCGTTTACCCTGTTTTCCTTCCTGATAAGGAGAATCTAGGATGATGTAGCATCGGCTCTTTGACCATGTATTCATTGTTCAAGGGACTGTCCTACGAAGAATGCTGAACTGGACTGCATGAGCCACATCGAATATGCATCGTGCATCATGCAAGATTTGACTCTGACAGGTGGATGGGCGAATATAGTCAGTAAAATGTGAATACATGTACATGAATATTGTTTTGCGTTGTCAGGGGTACTTCAGCACCCGGTTCTGCTGTGCACGAACGGTGGGTTGTCAGTCTCGCACCTACACCATGTACACTGTTGAAAGGCACACTGAACTTTTGTAGACATTGAGATGAAAAAATTACTCCAGTGCATAATCATTTTGATGCATAGACAAATGCTTAGTAAGGAATGTCATGAATATGTATTTCGTTTCTTAACATCACGAGTGTAATTCTCACGAAGTTATAGGGCATGTTAAGTAGGGTACATCACAATGTTAACTTAACTGCTTATGAAGAACAAAATGTGGAAAAACAAATGTGACTAATACGGGCAAATCACAAGAAAGCGCCTCCAAGAGTTTGCAATGCGTTGGCCAATCACATCGCGTGAAATTTGTCCACCCCTTCCAGGTGCGAATTGGGTATTGGAATTATATAGATTTCGCGTATTGTGATTAGCCAACGCATTGCAAAGTCTTGGAGGCGCACTATTGTGAAATGCCCGTATTATTTAGGATTTGGTAGCAAATTATAAACACCTGCAATTCCGACAAAAATAATAAACACTCATCAGTCAAAGTTTCTTCAGATACATGTATGTGTAAATAAATAAACCTGTATTATATCAATAGTCAATGTTAAAAACAGTGGCAAGAACACTATAATGAACAGTAAGAATTTTGTCAACATTTACACAATATAAGTCAAAGAATTTCCAACATAATCATATAATGATTTGGTGTATTCCAGTGCAGTGGAGACAGTCTTGTCCCCATCATTTTGTATGACTAAACAACCAACTTTCTCTAGTCCAATTAACAAATATCTGTGCATTGTGTGGATCCCATAGTGTAAGGGAGCATCTCAAAAGCTACAATACCAAGCAACGTTTCAATGAGAACACTGCTTGATCCAATTGGGAACACTCCATGTTCCTCCTTAAAACTGCGCTTGTTCCCAAATAAGAACAGTGGCCTGTGTGTGTACATGCAAACTCAGGAACGATGTTCATGTATTGCAAATGGGAATACAACAAATTTTCATAAAAGCGTCCCAGAGTGTACAGGAAGATTCTGACTATTGAACATAAGTCACAGACCAGGAGGGAACATTTAACATAAAGGCCATGTCTGAAACGGGCTTCCAGACCTACGGCTAGGTATATTGTCTCCATTTATTTCCAATGGAGTGAAGACCTAGACCTAGCTCTGAACAGATATGAACTCCCTCTGTTTATTTCTGCATTTCCACAACGGAAATGAACGGTAATACAAAATGGACAAGGTCACCTCCAAGCACATTTGGCTTAAGAAATGCACTCAATCATGCTTTCCAAACGGGTGTTGTACACATACACTCTATAAAATAGGGCCATTCAGTAATACATGCAACGCTAACATGTAATGTGAATGTTGAAGAACATACACATTGGTTATGTACCAGATTGTTTTAGATAACTAGGTTATTGTCTCACTCAAACAATTGGAATCCCTTAGATCTTTTTATTTATATATAAATGTACTTTATGGTTATCTTTACTCTGTTATACATGTACATCTTCATTAAAACAAAAATGAACAAAATCCAACACTTTGCAGTGAGTTTCTTTGTACATGCCTCTTGCCAGGTCATGCCAGCTAGACCCTGTGGTAGCCAAGCAGTCAAAACTGTAAAAACAAGCAAAAGTGGTTCGGGTTTTCCATCCAATAGTGTGTGAAAAAACCCAAATGTAGCCACATTCAGAAAAAAAAGGCCATTACAGGCTACATTAAAAAAATTTCGAATCCTCCCCCCCAAAAAAACGTGTTGATCTGCCTTTTAAAACCAGGTGTTGGCATCCAGGAACACTGCAGAAGCCCACCCATCTTGCACTTTCCAACAAACAAACAAACAACCCAACAAACAAATAATTTTTTCCAACCCAATCTATGACCATTTTCGAAACAAGTGGACTTTGAATTCGCTGTTTCCCTCCATTTTGAAGAAGCGTTCAAAACCACAAGTTCGAGCACTGACTGGAACCAGCGAAACCGAAGTCTAAGCCGCATCCACTTGTTTCGAAAACACTCGGTGGTAGTTGGTCCGCGTATATGTACACATACGTCAAGGACATCTTTGGTCGGTTTGGTGCAATGGTGGTTACAACCTTGTTCAAAATGAGTAATGCCCTAGTTCATACTTCTTGCATAACAAATACGGCTCACAGCGCTGAAGTGCATTTCAAGGTGTGATGCAACAGAGAATCTGCAACTAACACAAAGTGCACTCCATTCTAATCACATCAATTCCACTGAACCCCCCCAAGTGGGAATTTTTATGGCTCAAAATTTTAAAAGGAGTAAAAATATTATCTATACAACAATTAAATTCTGAGAAAATTGATGAGGGTACATGAACACTTTACATCCTACTTAAAGGTAGTGTGTTGAAAATAAGAAAATTAGTTAGCTGTAGTACGCAGTGGTCTTTAATTTTGCGTCCTCTCGGAGTCCAGCTGACATGTCTGTATTTCACAATTTATCCAGAACCGTTGAAAACTTTGTTAAATTATTTAAAACAAAAGAAGTATTTTGTCTGATAAAAATCCAAAATAGTAATACCATTGCTTTGACTCTGCTAGGTTTCAAAACGCACCGACTGAAATATTCAAAGTGTCTCCAGTTTCGCGAGCAGGCCATCAGAGTAGTTAATCAATAGTTAAACATGTATCCCATGCTGAGTCCAGTCACACAATACAGTCAGACGAACGGAAACAAAGGCATTACCAGTAATCACTAGTTTGTCTGGGCCCAATACCGTAGAGCTGGTAACTGCGTTGAAGTCAGGACTTCTTAAGACCATTACAAGACCAACACAAGACCTCCAGTCTGAATTCAAATCACAAGCTATTTAAATTGAATGCAACAAAAGCATTCCTTTGTCATTGTTCAACTTGTTACTTGTGACTGGTCTTGTGCATGATCTTGTGTCTGGTCTTGTTATAGGTCTTGTGATGGTCTCCATGACGGCACTGGCTGGTAAGCAGAAAATAGTGCTTAGCAAACTCATGTGCTAAGCAGAAATCAACTGGGAACCACTTGGAAGAAATATTGAATGCATGGCATCTTGGCCGGTATGCCACTTTTGCCAAGTAAGTACTTTCTGTGATTAGTGAATATGTGGGCTTAGCAGCTCTGTGAAATTGGGCTGCGGTGCCAAGTCAATTAACAAAATCCATTCGGGTATCCAAAGTATCGCCAGGGATAATTGCATTTGCAGACATCAAGGCTGATGATGAAGCCACGCACATCTATTGAGCACCAATGACAGTTACTTGTCTTGAAGAGACGACTCCAAAACCTTCCGCAAAACTGCCTCTTCATCCTCACCGTAATCCTGAATGACATGAACAGAAAAAATACCACGATGAATGAGCATTCTGGATATGAGGTTCCACTAGAACGAGACAGCACGTGGAGACAAAAACTGGTGAAATAAGTATGTTCGCCATAAATATAACAAAATTCACGACAGCGTAATTCTTGGGCAATGTGGGAGTTTGACGTAATGTCAGAAAGATATACCGCCCTCAAGTCCACTTGTGCCAGCTACAGAACACTCTCACTGACCCACATGACCCATCATACCAGTTCATTAGCCACTGTTGCAGACAAAGACTGTGAAAATGCCACAATGCACCAAATGCCGCACATAGTATTTAGAGAGTAAGCAAGCTTTTTAAACACTGACGAATGGCAAAATGCTGCGCAAGCACCAAGTGCTGGATTGGCAAGAAACAATTCAGCAGAAGTGGTGTCCATTACACCATTTGATAAAGTATTCACAGTTATACTTTGCATGAAATTAAGCCTTCCTGTCTATTCTACAATTAAGCGATATGTACCGTTGCTAACCAAATGCTCGCCTACGGCAACAGTGGCCAATCTGGGGAAGCTACAGTATCGGTAGGTGGTCATGTGGTGCTTTGGCATCTTTCACTTGGACCCTATTGTATCAAATAGCTGTCACGTGATGAAAACACGGAACCAAAGTTTGCCAGATCTTTCTGAAAATATTTAATTACCGCCTATGAGTCTTACACTTGGATTGGTTCTGTAAAGTTTGTAATCAAGAGTACCATTATGGAGGACAAAAAGAGGCCATCTGTTTTTCTTCTTTCAGAATAGTGGAAAAGCAGATTTTACATCTTTGTAACATACAATTTTTGATTTTTCTACTTTTCTGCTACCTCAAAAGCAGAATGACCATTTTTTTGTAATGCATTTTTCCACTTTTCTGCTACTACAAAAGTAGTTTTACTTTTCCTCTTTTTGATGGCGACCAAAAAGTGGCCATCTGCTTTTCTGTCCTCAATGGGCAGTGAATGGGGTCATGAACCTGTAGGTTATGATCAGTTCCATTCTGAGACTATAAAAAAGTAAAAACTAGCATTCACGATTGTTGTCAAAATGTTCGATCCTCATTTCTGCCTGTTCGAAGAAAAAGTAAAATCTGCCTGTTTTGAAGCAGACAAATAGAAAAATGCATAACCAAATAATGTTCGTTCTGCTTTTTGAGGTTGCAGAAACATAGAAAAGTCGATATTGCATGTTACCAGAACATAAGATCTGCTTTTCTGCCATTCTGATAGGAGATAAGCAGATGGCAACTTTTCATCCTTCATAGTACATGCATAATGCATCGGATATTCAGATACTCCGGTGTCAAAGACAAGCTTAAAAAGAGAAAAGAACTCTTCTTAAAAAGAAATTTGGCCTGGTCTTTTAAGACCTGGCAACAAGTGCTGCAACTTTATCTTTTAAATAAAGTCACAGTCCAATTAAAACAGACTCTAGTGTTTTCAATTTAAAACAAGTGGGTCATTGAAGTGGGCATTTTCTGCTAAAGCAAGTCACGGATGGTTTATTTTCCAATATCAAGTTTGAGAAAAAAACAAAAACCAAAAAAAAAATGTGACTCAACACCGATTTGAGTCTGAATCAGAGATTTGAGTCAAGACCATTGACAAAATTGTTGAGTGCTCATCCAGGTAGTAACTGCACTCACCACGTAGGTGTCATACTCAAATCGATGCCTCAGGTTCAGGTGCTCGATGAAGTTGCTGCTTTGGTAGTTGGGGTCACCCCAGGGCATGGAGGCGCAGACTGGGCACACCACAGGCGACGTGCATTCCTTGTGCTCCTTGTTGCAATGCCTGGTCAGACCGCTGCTGTCCAGGTTTTTAAGGCCACAGTAGGGACACTTGAACGTGGACCGGTTAGGAATATTGCTGTAATGTACAAACACAGGTAAATTCGATCAAAAACAAAAACTGAAGCCAATGCAGGGAAGAACTATCATTTCCCTGGATCACTAGCACTTGAAAACTTTCTTGAATAAGCCAGTTTGGTATTTCAAAAAAGGCAAGGTCACTGGAAAGCAAAGTTCATGTGTGAGTTACATGTACATGTAGCAAACGGCTGGTCCGTGGCCGCACTGGTTGGGCAGTCCTTCGTGCATGCATCCCACATGCAAACGACTTCAGATGCACTTCAATTTGGACATCTGCTGTTGGGATACAGAACTTGCTCATTACTGGTACGACTTCATTTTCTAAGTACATGCACTAGCACTGAGAATACAAGGTACATGGTTGACAGTGGTTGAGACCACTTCAGACCATCACAAGACTCCACAAGAGCAATACATGAACTCCGGTCTGAAATCAAAGTCACAAGCTATTCAAATGAACTGCAACAAAAGCTGTCCCTTGTCCCTGTTCATCCTATTACTAGTGAGAGGTCTTGGTATGGTCTCGACTACAATACCGCAATGTATATTTCTTATTTACAACAGACATTCCTGAGTGGAAATGCATTGTCAATGGGAAGCAGGGAAACTTGTTACACGTAGGTTTTGGCTTTATAATGAGATTTCAGATAGCTGTAAACTGATGGATCTTTGTCCTTTGACATTTGATCTTTGTCTTTGCCCTTTGTGTTTTGATTGTTTTGTAAAATAAACTTCCACCACTTGAACTCGTGGCAAAGTAAAAAGCCAGCCTCCCTCGATCCACTGAGCATTGCACTCTTTGTCAGTATATCGCCATGGGAAAAATAACCCGCTGAATGGATCACTTCCAAGGTGTTAACATGTGCAGGCTGTTAGCGAGTCACTGTAAACTTGGCAATTTACCGTGGTGCTTTCTGTGATGTAGTAGCGACTGGCTTGAACTTGACGGCTGAGTCTGTCGTGGTTTCCAGCTTGGTGCAAGTCGCTGTGTGGCTTCGGATTTTGGACATGGACATCTGTGTTCCAAATGAAGGGAGAAAAAAAACTTAGAAAAAATGGAACAGATAGCAAACTGGAGCAAATTATGTTTGTGAGAGAAACGTTTACAGCTTAATTGAACATTTTTACTAAATCGGTCGCACATAAGACACTGCACATGCTGCATAATAACTCTATGGCACATTCTTTGTAAGTGAAGAGAAATAAACGTATGCCTTGTGGGACTTAAAACAGCACTCTCCAAAAAAACACCCCACACCTCAACAAAAAATGCCCACTATACCCACCTTTTTTCCACAACCAGAACAGACCGACTTTGTTGAGGATATCCGTTTCTCAATATCTTTAGCTTTGACCCTCTTCTTGGGGTCAAAGACCATTCGACACAGCGCACAAATGGGTGATGCTACATCTGAACATGTAGCTAAACATTCTTCACAGAACCTGACGGTGGGAAAAAAAGGTGAACTTAATCTTACAGTTTAAAACACCATGATGAAAATCCAACACTAAAGTGAAATCTACATATACAATCTTCCTTCCACCATCATCACCACAAATCATCATCCATCAAAAACTTCACCCCCGTGTCACGCTTTTTAATAACCACCTTTGTTATGATCACTTTATCCATCATTCTTATTTAAACCACCATCACTGTGCATCAATATCACCATCCTACATGTGCAGGTACATGTCATCATTATGGCTGCCATACATGCTCATGTACTTGTCAGAATGATTCTATCACCACCATTACACAGTTGGGGCAAAAATTACACTAAAAAAACCCTAGTTTTCCTCAATTTTTTGCTGTTTGAAATAGTTTTGTCAACTTTTTATGAGGTCAGGCAAATTGTATAGTGTGTACATGTACATGTACCTCAACTGAAAATATTCAAATACATTTATTACGGTTCAAAATATTAATATTTCTGAAAAAAAAATTTGTCAAAAATTTACAACTACATGTACATGTACCCCCTTACTGTGGTTTAAAAACACTTCAGAAAGTGGTCCACTGCGACTACAAAATGTGACCAAAAATACAGAAAGTGGCACTAAATGTTAGGGTTGGAACTTGGAGTACATGTATATGTACATAAAGTTTAATTTTTTGTAAAATAGAATCATATATGATTCATATTTATACACTGTATATACATGCACTATACATGTACTGGTACATCTCTGGGTGTTTTTATAATCGCATAAACCATACACATTAAGTAGAGACCCACCTTGTCTGTCCCCGGGAAAAGAAAAGTTGGTAGGAATGAGTGAAGTTTTTAAATTTGAGGAAAACTGTTTTTGTTCTACCCAGTGTATGTAAACTTTTTGCCCCAACCTCCCAACTGTGTGAGCATCACTACATTAACCATTTTTCAGCTCCGTCAAACAAACATAATCATCCTTGCCACTATCATCAAAATTAATATGACTGCAGTCCAATTGCTGCCATTCCAAATCACAACTATCATCATTAGAATCACAAATCATCATGGTCATCACCATCAGACCACCCCCATCTGCAACCCTCAATCGACACTTCCAAGATCTTTACAACACAGCACCTACTGCTGCTTGATACGTACACATGTCCGCAAGCAATCCTCACTGGTTTGCAGTACACTTCCAAACATATTCCACATTTGAGATCATCTTCTCCTTCGTCTATACTGGCCATGCTTTATCCAACTTCCTGTTCACAGGAATGAATCACAGATCTCAATGAATCTCAATGAATCTCAATATAATTTTTCCCTTTGTCTCCAATCAAGAATGTGTAAGAGCCTTGCATTTGTTTTCAGGTTTCCTTTTAAGTGGAATAGTGTTTTCCTCTAGTTTTCTAAGGTGGAACTACATGTATCAGTAACAATGCACAAATTCAAAAAGAGCGCTTTTTCAGAAGAACCTAATTATTGGAATGACAGGGATTGATGTTTTATTTTTCACCTACATGTTATATGCAATGTACAATGTAGACCTGTCGCCTGTCATGCCTGTCCTAAAGTAAAACTGACTTTCACGACAAAACATGCAGACCGTGCAATGCAACTGTTTGTAAGCAGGTAAGTAACATATGTTAAACAAAGAAATTCAACTTAGGGACTGGCAACAGCCTTATGCTATACTTTAAATCATGGAGGATGGAAGACAGTGTCGTTGTTACACCCCAACTATAGCATCAGTCCCAACTATAGTTGGGCCCGTCCCAACTATTGTGCTACAGTTGGGCCGGCCCAAATACAGCAGAGGGGTCCAGTATGCACGATGTGATCAGCGTGTGCCAAAGTCATACTGTTTACAAATGTCATGTCATTGGTCATAGGGCTAGATGAACAGATGAAGTGCCACATTTTAGACGAACTGTGTCACATGTGAGACACATTGACTTGGATAATGTTGAGACATTTCCCACAGACATTAGTCAACAATAGTTGGGCCAGCCCAACTGCAGCACTACAGTTGGGACTGTCCCAACAATAGTTGGGACTTATGCTATAGTTGGGGCGTAACATCTTCCTCCGTGTTTAAACCATGGAGGAACTAGGCCCTAACTACATGTAAGTTGACAATGCCCAATGACATGCTTGACTAGACCCAACATACGCCAATATAACAATTCTTCTTTGATATGTTTGATGTTTTTGTGAACTTACCTGTACCCCTGCAGCTCTACTCTGGTGTCTTGTTTTTAAAGGATTAAGAATGTGATAAAATTAAGAATCAGATAAAAAGGAATTAGCCTTCTTACAGTTACATGTACGTCTTGGGACGAATCAGTTTGTGTGTAGTTTACAGCTGCAAGGTCAAAGGTCACGTTTTCCTCAGCCTGGTTTCTGAACTACTCTCCTATATGAAAAAGGTTATCTCTAAAGAACCAGACTAAATACCGAAGAACAACGCAACGCACAATCGTCTCGTCGTCTCGCACTGTGCCTTTTTTTCCCACATGTATCTCTGTTCCCTGGGAATCTGATTTGAAGAATTTTCTAAATTAAACACCACATATTTCTCTCACAGTTTGTAGTGACCAACAAAGAACATGTCTCTTGCCTTTGTTCCGCCTCGGCAACGACATGATCGCGGGAAATCTGTGCCCGACCAGGCAACAATACAAAAGGCGAGTGTCCCCTTTCATGCCTTTCTAATTCTACTCATCATGCCATTGTTTACTTTAATCAGGCGCCAGTCTAGCTACATCATGTACCCTGCTTACTGTTATCGAAACGTCAATTTTTGTAATGTTTTGGAAAGTACAGTATGTAGACCTATAGATTTGATGGCCTGAGTTTTCTAGGTATGTTTTATGCATTTTGTTCTCTTTGCTGAAGGCCTACATCATGTACGTAATAATGAATACATTCAACATGTTCAACATTGTACAATTTATGTACATGTATGGTTTGCTTCAGTGCCAGTAATGGAAAAATGTTTGGTTGGTTTGTTATTGAAAAAAATTTTTTAAATGCATTTTTGTATTATGTTACAGTTCATGAATTTGATACCCGTAGCTTCAGTTTTTTTGTCTTGATTTGGCATTTAAGTAAAACTTTCCTCCAATGTCTCGAGAACTACAGGGTAGTTCCTGAGGTTTTTCAAGCAAGTGTCTTCATGTACTGGTGTGTACATATACTGTACATGTACTGGTAAAAATGGTATAATACCCATATGCAGCCAGAAATGAGACGGCCGAATCCACACGGTCTTCCTTGTAGCACCGCTACACTGCTGAAGAACTGAGCATGCGCATTAACGAGCGGAAGTTCACAGGTACGCTATGAAAGCATCACATATCCGCGTACGCTTAGAACAGAACAGAACTGACTCACGTGTAGCACTGGGTAGCATCGGGTTTGTGCACAAGTCTATGGTGTAGCACTTTTTGCTACACGCCGCGGCCCCTTCCTTTTTCGTTTCCTCATGTAGCACTGTGTAGCAGTGGGTTTGTGCACAAGTCTATGGTGTAGCACTTTTTTGCTACACGCCATGGCCCCTTCCTTTTTATTTTCCCGTGTAGCACTGTGTAGCAGTGGGTTTGTGCACAAGTCTATGGTGTAGCACTTTTTTGCTACACGCCGCGGCCCCTTACTTTTCTCGCGCCTTCGTCTTGCACTGTGTAGCATTAGTGTGCACTTGAAGGTCTGGTTCTTAGATCATTCGATCGGCTGTGCCTATATCCTACATGTTCTATAGCATATCACCTGACTAAACATTCTGTGTAGCATGTAGCACTGCTACACACACAGGTTCTGTCTTCTTCAGCTCATTTCTGGCTGGGTATAGAATGATGGGATGTTTGCTACATGTATGGAAGCTTCTTTCCGCTATCCACAAGGTCTTAGGTACCGATGCTGACGGAAGACTTCATGTATTGATAAATTAATGGGTTTATTTTTCTAGATTTTACAATTTTCCACCACTTGCATTGTAACAACTGATTTTTTCATCATTTTACTACCAAAATAAAATGTAGACAACCCAATTACAGGGAAAAAAGTCGGTGAAAAAGACATTAATGTTGAAAGCTAGCAAGTTTTCAATTTGTCCTCAAATATACCATACTTTACATGTACATGTACGTGTGTGTGGATAAGCCTTCCCCACATTAAGGGAACAAGTCTTTTTTTAGAAAATTTCATAACCAAATTGTGGGGACAACCATTTGTGTTTCAACTCGTGTAATCTCAATAACCAGGTTGTATTTCTACACTACATATACAAACATGTGCACTGTACATGTACATACATGTACATGTACATATACATACATGTACATGTACACTGTACATGTACAGTACGTGAAACAAGTATACTGCACATGCACAGGTATGCATCAGTTTGTACACTTAATGTACCCTGTATGTGTCATGTTCTTCCCATCTTCCCATGTACACATTGCTTGACATTTAGTTATATGGTAAAAGCAAACATCAGTTGAGAAATTACATGGTATCTTGTGTACTTTCGGTCTTCTCTTGAAATACATTGTCAATATTTTGAGGCACTGTTAATGACATACATGTACACTGTACATGACACACATGATACAGACTTACACAGAAATGTACAAGCATGTACATGTACTTCACTCAGTTAATGGGTTTGGCAAATGTACATATACACGTATGTTACCACAGAAGGATGAGATTGTTAATACAAAAATTGTGAATATTTAGTAGTTTGATACCATCAAAAGCATGGGCTGAACTGAATTGTATAATTGTTGATACATGGACATGCACCTGTTCTTTATCTTTTCAGTTGTTTTAATTGTAGTCGTGGTAGTTATATGAGTCCAACTTTGCAAATTTGTGGGAATTATTTAAACAGTTGGCAGAATAAATCATTCACTCATCCATTTTTGTTTTCATTGTAGATGCTTGATGAAAATAATCAGCTGATACAAGCCATTGTTGACTACCAGAACAAGGGAAGAGCTTCGGAGGTTGCCCAGTAAGTTTCATTCAAATCATGACACAGTTCCAGCTTTTGTAGACTTTCATTTGCATTTCAATCAAGTTTGCTGACTGCAAGTGCATGTACATTGTACACTGTACTACATGGAAGTGTTGACATGGATAGATCCAAAACAATGTTTTTTTTCAGGGGATGGTGGATAAACTTGATGGGAAGACAAAAGATTTGAATATTTTTTTCATCAAAATTCTTGTAACTTTTTGTGGCTTTTCTTAGGGGTGAGGCTACATTTTGGGGTTTTTGATACACTTTTGGAAAGAAGGGAAATTATGAAATAGACCCAAAATATTACCTTTCTTTTATTATTTTCCCCAAAAATTAAAAAGAAGAAAGTGGCTTCTTTTAGGGGGAGGGGCGTGGTCCATTGGCCCCCCTTGACCTGCCTTTGAGTGTTAACCCTTTTTGAGATGGCATAATATCTAATGAACATGAAGATGACTGTTTTCCGTCACAAGCCAACAGCATCGTGCATGTACAGCAGAAAGTCGAGCTTTTCATGGAAGCATCATCCTACAAAGATTACACATTGTTTTTTTCTTACCAAGATATTAACCTTACTGAACGTACATGTGTACATGTACATGTATGTATTTGAAAAATGTAGACGGTGACCGTTCGTGATGCATACAATATGTCTGACCTTGAAAAAGTGGCAGGTGCCCTGACGTTCTGGCTCTGATTTCACCTGTTCACTGCACAACAAGATTCTGTATATTTTTGTGTCTTGAAAATCAATGTGATCCTTGATTCTTCTTTCACAGATATCAACAAATTCTGCACCGCAACCTGGTATATCTGGCAACGATAGCAGACTCCAACCAGAGCATGCAAAACCTGTTAGCTGTAAGTTTTGCTGTTGATCCATATGTAATAGGAAACGTAAACTGAAACCTAAGAAAAAATACATGTATCGCATTCCTACTTGGATTATAGAATTTAGAAACCTCTCGTCCAGAAATATGGAATATGAAGTTCATATCTACTCTCTGCTGTTCTTTAGAATTCAACCAGATTTGAGGCCATTTCAGACTTTTCCAAGATTTCCAGCCTTTTAGTCACGTGTAGTCTTTTTTCTTTGTGTCATTCTAGCATTACAGCGAGAAGTTTACTTATTTTGCTGTTTGTACAACGTACCTGGAATGACAGCACAGATGACAGTTTGAGGTGTCAATAATTAAAGAACATATTTTAAGAAGTGTAATGCTCTTTTTCTTTGTTTTTAGCCCCCAAACCAGAGCAGTGCTAACATGGGCAACCCTTCCCAAGGGATGAATGGTCCCAACCCACCCCCTGGGGGAATGGTGCCTAATTCACAGCCAGATAACATGATGCATCAGCATCACCAGCAACACCCACAACCACAGCAGCAGCAACATCCACAGCATCAGCAGCATCCTCAACATCAGCAGCAACATCCACAACATCAGCAGCAGCATTCTCAACATCAGCAGCAGCAACACCCACAACAGCAGCATCATCCACAACAGCAGCAACAACATCCACAGCAGCAACATCAACATCCACAACAGCAGCAGCAACATCCACAGCAGCAGCAGCACCCACAACAGCAGCAGCAACAACATCACCCACCACAGCAGCAGCAACTCCCGCAGCAGCAACAGCAGCAACAACAACATCCACAACAGCAACAACATCCACAGCAACAACAGCAACAGCAGCATCCACAGCAGCAGCCACAGCCACAGTCTCATCAACAGCAGCAGCAACAGCAAGCGCAGCAACAGCAGCAACCGCAGCAACAGATGGGCACTGTGCCTGCTAGTATGCCACAGACATCTTCAGGCCCAATGCCTATGGGCCAGATGCACGGTAGGCTTCTCTGTGATTTTTTGTCTTTGTCAAAGAAAATAGGACCTGCCCCAAGTTTGCCCTTAAGGGTCTATGCAAGGCATTTTTCTGAGACACTATTTTTTGTGCATCTTGATGTGTGTCTTCAGTGTACATGTATGAAAATATTTGACAACCTTGAGGGGCTAAGTTTACTTTCTTACATGTAAGTGCTTTATGTTTTGCATATTTAAAATTGCAGAGGTATTCCTGACGGCCGGATGTGCTATTGCTATGATACCAATCATGGAAGACAATTCACTTTGTATTTTTTTCTATTTGCACACAAATATTGCCTTCTCTTCCTTTTGTGATCTTGTGAGTAGCGATCATGGAAAAAGACCATTCGATGGATTCATTCATTGTCAGATTACAGTCTTGATCTAGATGCATGCCGAATTTGCTTCAGTTGTTTTCTGAAAACAAACTCCTGCTGGATATTTCTCTTCAGGTTCCCAAATGGGCGACCAGTCGTCAATGGGCCCACCGTCCAGCACCTCTGGTAATAACATGCCCAGCTACAGTACATCAGGCAACACCCAGAACATGGGAGGATACCCAAGAGGCTCCATGCCCCAAGACCAGACCCCACAAGGTAGACACTCTTTGTACAACCCCTGAGCTGATTCTTGTGTTATTATGGGGGGGGGGTTGTAACTCTAAATGAGCTTAGGGCTCGACATTTTCACTGTGCATGTTTTTGTTGCGATTAACTTTCAGGTTTTTTAAATTAAGACACCATAACATCAGTTTCCTGAAAATTGCACACGCCGTTCTGGCAGAACGGCAATATTTTTGAGCCCAAAGTGTTAACTTCCTCCATTGGCGTGCTCAGTGCACGTAGGCAGACACATGACTGGCCATGAAGTATAAATGACTGTAACAACAAGACTCAAAGTTGGATTGAATTGAAACTTTACAGATGTACGCCTGATGAACATCTTTGTGCATGCCAAGTTTAAAAACAAAATCAGGCATGTGACAGCTGGGATCTTGGGGAGGGGGCGGATTCCATCCCTGGCCTCACCCTTTCTCCCCAGCAGTTGTTGAGATGGGGAATAATTTCATTTAACTTTTATTATAAACTCGGAATCAAGTTGTTAATGTGTGGCTTTCACCAATGCCACTTTCACATTGTTGAAGGGCAGAACCAAATACTGTCGGTGCCCTACCTGTCTTGCTGATTTTGGGCCCTCTCTTTTTTGTGTTTCAGGCCCTCCAATGAGTGAGCAAGGCTTGATGTTGCCCCCAGCCAGCTCGGCCCTGCCCACCAACATGGCGGCCAATCCCACCAATCCCCCGATGCCCCCCAATCCCAGCATGCAAAGTGGCTACAATCCTAGCGCCTCACAGGGTAGCGCCGCCTACTCCCATGCGGCCATGCCCCAATCACAGGGTGAGTGGCTTCAGTTTGCACCACTACATGTATATTGTTTTTGGCACATTTTAAATTTTTTCCCCGATGATTTCCACAGAAAGCTGTCCTAGCACTGTAGGCATTGTATCCTCACAAATGTGCAAGAGTCAATGGCCATGTGTTCGGTTTTAGAGATGGCAGGATACTGTGAAGGCAGGATAAGTATTGTACATGTAGAACATACAATGGTCATGGAATTAGAAGGTCAGGAGATGGACAGCAGCAGTCAACCTGATGTATGTAGCTTTGATAATGTACGGCTGTTTACAAGTGTAATTTTCATGTCAGCAATACCCTTGCAATCCTTTAAAGGGTTGCTACAATCAACATCTTGTAATACAAACCTTCACAGTGCAGCTTTGTGTCTCTGCTAACCTTATTTCAACTTTTGTCTCACTATTTCAAAGGGTATTTTACTGCATTAATGGTTTTTATGCTGATGATATTTCAATATTCATGAGCAAACTGTGATGTCATGTAAGGATGAAAGCCTCAATGCACACAAAAAAGTTCTGCATTTTTGTAGAATTTTGCTAGAATTGCCTTTCGCTTCTTTGCTCTGTATGTGTATCTCAACAAGCAACCATCAATCCCTTTCTCAGAAATGTTTTCTGTAGCTAAGTTCTTGGTTCACAAATTTAACAGAAACACCTACATGTATGTGCTGAACTCTGTCTTCCCTAGATGATTTTATAGCAACAGCGCCATCAGTTGTCCAAAAAAGCATGGATAATTTTTCAATGCATTTAACCAAATATAGTCATTTTGCCTTTGAGAAAGATTCTGCTAGGATTAAAGTATCAGGCCCTCCATATTTTGAGATTTGTATTTAAGTCATTGTAGTCAGCAAGCAGTTTGCAGCAGTTTTATATTGCAAACAGGAATGTAAGAGTTTTTGTACATTGAAGAAGAACACAAAATTGAAGAAAAACTGTCAAAGAAAAATTAATTGAGCTGCACTTGAACCCATAGTAAGCATGATGCCACGGCAACCAAACATGCCCAGCAACCAGCCAACCAATCAGCAGCAGCAGCAGTTCCACATGCCCCAGCAGAGGTACCCGCCGCAGCAGGGAATGATGGGGCCATCTCAGAACGGTAGTCAAGGCAACCAGATGATGGGAACACAGCAGCCAATGGGAGGATTCAGACAGCCTGCCCAGACAGGTGATTGAATGATGTCATAAGCAGGCTATCCCAAAATTAAATATTGTTACTTCCCAAATGGTAA
>NW_019091579.1:216115-237818 GCF_001949145.1 Acanthaster planci | reverse complement strand
AATGCCCATAACTTGGGTATACTGATGGCATTAATGCCCTCATGTTTGGCAATAGCGCCCTTTATTTTAGCCAGTCCACCAATGCCAAATGGCAGTGCCCTAAAACAAAATGAAATTCGCGGCCTGGTAGTTGACTTGTTGACCTAGTTAGAACTCACGGTATAACTCTCTTCAGACGCATAGCCCAAGATCAAGATACCGGTATCTCATGTCAACAATTTTGGGTTTCATTATGTCAGCTACATGTACACATGGCTTGGAAGGAATCATTCAAATAGGTTGTCTATAAGGATGTACAGTGCACTTTGTTGATACAGAAATGGGTATCAAGTTCCAAGCAAACCCCCCTCCCAATTAAATACAATAGTGCTCACTAGCTGTTGGACCGTAATGAGCCCAGGTACTGTTTTAGTTGTTCTTTCTCAAAAGTCAAAGTGCATGTTGCCACATCGTTCATCGATACCGGAACACACAAGACAAATCTAGTGCGCATCCAAAGCTGTGTATCTTACGGAACTTTGGCAGATTGTGTATTGGGTCACGACGTGTCCGGTCCACATACCGTTAGTTTCTGTATGATGTCATTCACTCCAACCTTTACGTCTCCTTCAAACGACATGATAGATACATCCTGTACAAATGGAAAATGGAAATTAAGCCGTGTCAAAGGTCAAGTGGAATACGGGCAATTCATAATACAGCACGCCACCAAGAGGTTGCCACAGAGAGGTCGTTTTACAAGTTTATGAAAACATGACCCGTTTGCCGTGATTTTCATTTGAATGTTTATTGCAGATTTTCAGGAGAAGAAACTGTTACAAAGAACTCAAGACAGGGATATACATGTACCAATCTGGTTCGTAAGTGTGACGTCAGTTCAGTTTAACCAACGTCCACTATACATGCACTGCACATAAGAGTTACATGCACTAATGGCCTTTTACACGGACGACATCATTTCAGTGATCACCTAATGGAAGCCTGCAAATCATGGCAAGTCTGCGTCTATGATGAAGTCACAAACCGGATAGCAATCAGGGACTACTGTGATAAGGGATATATCACCCTCGGAGATGCATTACACTCTCAGTCGTGAAAAAAATCATCTCCCAAATTGCAGCAGTCAAAGTTTGATGCAAAGGGGAGCTTTGAATGAGAGTTGGTGCTATATACCTTAAGTTTTACTATCTGTCAGTGGGGAAAATTTTCTGCAGGTACTTACAGTGAATAGGGGTGCAAGAAGTTTGCGGTCCATGTCAAATGTATTGTAGTACTGCGTGCAGAAGGCTTGACCAATATTCTGGGCCTGCGGTAACTACATTCAATGAAACCATGAAGAAAAATGTAGTCTGAATGCTTGAATATGGGCTGTGATGTAACATCAGCAAACAGACATGACAGAATGCACAACTTTATCTTGGCATATGTGAATATCTGTGTTTGGGTCCAACAGACATGTCCAAGCCAAAACTTCTCCTGTTTTCAATACAGTCATTTGCAAAAGTTTAAGACCACTTGGAATTTGATTGGTATTTCTGTCACTGGGCTGCATTACACTGTCTCACTGAATGATTACTTATCATGTTTTACAGTGGTGCATAACATCAATGTAGTGCTATATACCCATTTGAATAAATCTTTTTGCAAAGGCAGGTCTTGTATGACATTTTGTCTGTAAGGCAGCATGGGTAAAAAAAAAAGCCAGTCTTAGCAACCAGAAATACAGGAGGGAACAATGAATATTAGACTGTTAACATGTCAAATCATGGAAATGTAGTCAAAAATGTTCAACCAAGGTACTGCATGTAAGGTTACACACTGAAAATAAACACAAGTTGCCACGATTGATTAGTTTAAGTTTGGTTTTCCTTCAGGTTAATGCATTTTTATGGGTGGTCCTTAACTTTTGCAAATGACTGTAGCTCTATATACATGTACATGTACATGAAGAGTTGTGAACTTTCAGACTTTGTTGACATGCTGAGGTTCAAAACTTCAAATTATGAACAAGACGATCCTGCGCTCATTATTCGTTTAGGATTACATGATCAATCTTCAGGAATCATGTAGACTGAAACATCAACAATGTTTTCTTTTGGAAGAACAAACGTACATGTACATGTAGACCTACAGTGCAGGGTGGGTGAGGTTAGTCGTTTTAATGCAAATTATCAAATAACACATTCATGGATTCAACGATTATTTGTCAGCAAAGGAGAAAGGGGAAACCCATGTCATTGAACTTTGCAGCAGAACAAAAACATTGATTTTACACTCACAGATTTACAACTGTAGATACATGTACATGTAGTAAGGTATATGTAGGTATAACTGAGTGTGTTGAAGCTGTGTGTACTTACATCAATCTGATCCATAGCCATTGTTACTGCCGGCAACAGCAGTTGTCTTCCGACCTTGAAGATGAAAACGGACAGATAAAGAGCATTTTACCGGATTTCTGGTTTGCGTGGGTTTCAAACACCTCAATTTGTGATGATAACATTCTTTATGAACACTTCAGTATGTGTACATGTGCTGTGTGTACATTTGTACTGTGTATGACACAGGTGCCGTATAATGGCAATATGTACTATTTCAAATAATAGTCATGACCACAGATCTGATGCTATCCAGAATCAAACTGACTGGTTCGCTCAACCGTTCTTACTATTTTAATCAAACACTTTTTTAATTGTCTCATGGATGCAGGTAGACTCGCAAACACCAAATGTTGGAATCTAAATGACTTTTTGAGCTTTGGACATGATTGAGTGACAGTAAACAACAGCCCGATCACATCCAAATGTCAAAAAAAAGAGGAGCAGAATCCTACATGTAGTTACTGGGATCATGGAGGAAAGACACAGGAATTAGAACTCTGGCACGTCAAAGTGCTAAATGATCATTGCCACCTGGTCAGACAAACGCTAAAAAACATTCCCAAAATGCCTGATTACTGCCTGCAGCTTAGCCGGACAAGTGGGGCCAGTAATATCCTAGCAATATTTACAGTGCATTCTTTGCAATTAACTACAACTTATCGCAGTGACCAGGAAGTAGAAAAATATCTATCATTAGATTTACTGTTGCTGTTGTAAATAACTTTTCAAAGATTTTGATGGACTTTTCCATTATCCATGCAATGTTTGTAATTTTATTTTGTCCCTCCAAAGCATCAGTTTTCAAAGTCTTTGTACAAATTAGGCTAAGACTGGCAAACAACATATTGACCACCACAAGACAGTTAAGCAACTGCACTTTAAATTTCATGTTGTTGTCAGATAATACTAAGCACCAATGACGGCATGAATATTCAACTTCCTCTACTGCAGTACACAACGTTTTAAGGATGCAGATAACCAGCAAAAAATTGCAGCGATGATCACGGGGTAGAAAGGGGGCTTATGGTTGTGAAACAGGTGGTGCGTAGTAAGCATTCACTGAACTCTGGCAATGGACATACCGGGCATGCCAGAAAGCGGTAATTGGCCAGAGCAGTTCGAACTCCTACATGTATGCCCTTCCTCCATGCTGGGATCAGTCATAACCCACTGAACACAACTTAAGATATGGTCATAACTATGCATACTTACACACTGTAGGCCAGTTCTAATTGTGCTAATAAATAAGTCCTCACACCATGGACATTTGATTCAAGTAACACTGGTGGATTACTTGACAAACTTACTGTAGTTACCCTGTAAACAAGGTACATATTCCTTCAAAATTCTCAACATTTTTTTTTCCCATTCTAATTCTAACGGCAGGACATATCATTTTCTCTTTGAAATGTACCTACACAAATGTACATTATTTCATCATTATAGGTCTTGCATAAATTCTGTTCAATTTTTGATAGGTAGTCTCAATTTTTTCCACAGAATTTTGCAATTTTATCTTTTTATTGACTTAAATGTGACCTTAAATTTTGAGACATATTTTCATGTCCTTTCTGAAATTCACCACTCTGGAAGATGTCTTTTAATGGGAACAAAGTCCAAAATCTCACTTTGAATTGCATCTTGTGACTGATGATTGATCTTCGACTCCCTACTCTTGTGGCTAGTTGTCCTAACTAGCCTATTTGGTAAGAGCTCCTAGGCTATACATGTACATGTTGCCTATGGAGCCATAGCATGATAAACTGTCTCTAAAAAGCAACAGCATAACATGTCCTAAATTCAAACTTATCAAAAAAATACTGCATTCGGTTATGAAATACATACGTATACTTAGAGGTAAGACTAAAAGGTCCATATACAGACACGACAGACATTACTTACATGACTTATTTTCCTTTACTTTTAGGCCTAGTTTGTTAGATATCATAAGGTGATATTGATAACACCCTGAAAAGTCACATCATGGAGGATGACAAAAAGTCAGATTAAGAGGAAAGATATTGAAGCATTTACATTAAAAACACTTCATTTTTCACATCAGTCTCATGAGTCGTAGGGCAGGGTTGTGCACAGGCATGACAGGGTATCCAGTAATGTCTGTGTATGGAAACTCTTCCTACACATGCTATATGTACTTAAAATTTTTCAGACCAATCTCAGACTATGCTCCGACGATGCTTCGACATAGGCCTATCATCAGGCGGGATCAGGTCAACTCGGACCCATGCCAACTCGGTCCCAGGACCAACTCGGACCCACGCCAACTCGGACCCAATACTATCTCGGACCCACGACCATCTCGGACCCACAACCAACTTGGACCCACGCCAACTCGGACCCACCTCAAGTCAATTCGGACCCACTGGGGATAACACCATGAGACACTATAAAAGGTCAATGTTCGTGACATTGATGTACATGTATATCTGCAGTATGTGTTGTACGCATGCAGCATATCTTATGTACATCAGAAGGGCCTATCAGTGGCTTTTTATTGCCACTAAAATTTTGGGGGCTGTTTGGTGAAAGTTCATTCGATTTCTTCTGGTGATCTGGAGTGCCAAAAACACTTCGAAGAAAGGGCGTCAATGATTTGGTACTGTCAATCACACTCCAAAAGCTGCTCCCATTGGTTGTCCCAAGCTCCCACTCCCCGTTCATAGGGTTTAAAGAATGGAAGGTGACAAAATCAGTCTTTGTGGTCAATCACGTCGGTATCTCGGAAGCTAATAACTGATTAAAATTCCAGATTACAAGCGGCAAATAAGACATCAAAGGAAATGTGCCTCCATAAAAATACGACGCTCGCCGGTTACTTTTCACTTGTTCCAAGACATCACTGATATCAAATCTAGTCCTGTACGGTTTTCAACCACCATGCCTGTTCAAACTTGAAAACTGAGAAATTCTGGGAAGCCTGTGCCACTGTTTCCCTGCATTATGTGTAGAGAAGACGTTACATGCAGTGCAAAAGTGTCATTTACCAAATGCTTAAATGTAAAAGTGGACAAAAGCAAAATTTTCAACAAGTTAATCACGCTCCTGGGGTTGGGTCCAAGTTGACTTAGGGTGGGTCCGAGTTGGTCGTAGGTCCGAGTTGGTTGTGGGTCCGAGTTGGTCAAGGGTCTGGGTTAGTATTGGGTCCGAGTTGGCATGGGTCCGAGTTGACTCGAAACCCATCAGGCTTGTGCACACCTGCATAACTTTCATGTTACTTTGACATGTATGAGGTGTTAAGTGATCATGGTGATGTCCGTCATCTAGACCAAGAAATGCATGATGATGATCATGATGATCGGACTACTCTGCCTAGGCCTACATGTATTTTCTAACTACTCAGTACTCTGTCACAGTTGAAACTAATGTTTTGGCCAAGCATAGTTGGGACCACTTCCAATGAAAAGATGGCTGGAGTGGAGGCGTGACATAGGCCTAACCCCCTCTCTGGCCCTCCGTACTAAGACAATCATCTCTGTGCGTAATGACATGCAAATGCACGCTGCACCGTTGGTTTTGCCATGTTTGCTCATCACCATCATGATCACGGCCGGACATGGATTCACCCAAATCCCCAGAACCCACCCTAAAAACTATCCATAATTGAACAGAGTACTTTGTATTTTTACAATTTATTGACTGCAATAAAAATTGTGCACAAAAAGTGTGAGAAACACAGCTCACAAGATGTCGAATTCCTTGAAAGTTCCGCAGGGTTTGGCGGTTAGCCGAAGAGCCAGTAAATTCCGTCTGACCTCTGACCAATTGTTTGATCACAAGAAGTCTCAATACAAAACTACGCATCAAAGCCATGAGATCAAAAGGTACCAGTCTGTCCGATGGAAAATGCAATTTACTCAAGTTTTTACTGGTTAAGACGGTTTAACTCTAGATGAAAATAAGTGGTATTTTTTTCCCCAACTAAAAGTTAAAGTCTTTTTCATGCCTGAGTTTCAATTTCACTGAATATTTGTATTTCATTCAATAAATATGTTCTCGTCTTCTGCAATGGAGAACTGTGAGTACCACTCCAGTACTGACACGCGGTCGGGTGCGGAAACAATATGTTTTCAAAATCATTTCAACTCATCCTGGGCTGAAGTTTTGACCGAATATCCCTTTATATGAAACATTTCAATTTGCGTCAGACTTTTACACATTAAAAATTTCTCCTTTTTGAGCGATTTCCAAAAACATGTAACAGTTTCGTGAAATCCTTCTGGAGACCTATATATACCTTTAGAAATTCCTTGTGGAGACCTATCCAAGTGACCCATAGCATGCTCATGGGCGTCAACACGGCACCGTATTCCGAAACTGGCTGACGAATGCATCACACACACAGAACAAAGCCGTGTCCCCAGAATCAGTGCAATATTGCGGCGGCTATTAACAAGACTTAATAATTAATGTTTGAAGTTTTTAATTCCCCCCTCGCTAGAATCATGCTCGACTTGATGCGTTTTGCTGCCGGCTATGCTTTTGCGATCGGGAGCTCTTTGATGATACGCCCTTGATGACAGCAACGACGCCACTAGTTAGGAGGGGTGCAAGACTGAAGATTGTACATCTTCGATCAACTGCTGTCTTTAGAGCTTAAATAAACTCATAAACTCTCCCGCAAGTTGAAATTAGCGCAACTAATTTGGGGTTGGCCTACGCTTCTTACGATGATTGAAAAAACTTAACGTCAAATTTTCATGCAGCTCGATTGCAGTCCAATCGGTGTACCAGATCTAATCCCTTTTACTGGCCCTCATGAACGTCCCACGTGTAATTTAGGGGTCCGGGTAGTTCCTAACTTCTACAAACTTCTATATGTAAAGTTGACTTCAAGGTTTTGGAAGGGTCCTTGATAACCCGCACAAAACAGATTAATTAAAAAAAAACCAAAAACATAATGACTCCAAATGACTAACACCACCAAACAACGAGTGAAATCAGATGTAAACGATGAACACATTGCAACTCAAGCGAATCTCGCCGCAAACATTTAGTGATGTCCAAACGAAAGCCCCGCAGTACTATCGAGTATATTTTTTGGAAAAAGTGAAGTATGTTTTTTTCAAGTTCGTTTTTACGAAATATATTTCTTTCCAAGGTTTGTTTCTACGATATATATATATATTTTCAAATCATCCACATCCACGAAAGAGCCCAGACTCCTCCAGCTACATCCAAGATGTCCAAATATTCCTTTCACCGAAACAGTTCCAGCCCACGAAGCTTATGCAGCTGACGTTTACTAATGGTGTTTTCAGTTGATACTAGGAAACGGATTTCATCATAACTTAGACATAGATTAAATTAAAGACGAAGGAGTTCTGGCAGCATATCTCTTGCAGCTAGGAACACTTGACCCGACGCATGCACGACTTTCAAAGGGGAGGGGGCAGACTATAATTGTGAGACCCTCAGCCATCACATCGTAATTGCCAATCTATTCCTGCATAAAGTGTGGAGAGCACACACCAGTTGAGAAAGTGGGTACCACTGCCCCCCCCCACACTCCCGGCTTCCGACGCTGGGGGAGGGGGCAGTTGCCCCTTGGGACATGTTGCCCGTTAATAAAATCATGTTACTTCATGGAATTTAAAGCATTAGCGTCTTAAAAACGGTACTACCGGTACCACTTGATGGGGGAGGGGTCTGTTACGGCCGAAAAAAAATAATTGGACCGTCGTCTCTGGACAAATTATCTTGCTCCCTGCCCCGTTCTAGACCCAAGGCCTTGATACGCCACTGACGCTTATGTTGAACAATTTCGTGGGGTGATAGAATGATAGACGGTTCAATTTGCCGTTGCAAAGACGATCGAATGCTTGCATGTCTTTAACCACTGATAATTTTTTTTCTGTTGCAAGGATAACACTTTGAAACTTCGAAGACATTTATTACATGCTTTATACAACGCCTGGAGAAACACTGATCGTCATCCTATTATAACTGAACAGACGACAATCAGCCGGGTAGTGATGTAATCGTTGCGAAGTGGCGCGAAAGCATGAGAATGTAGGCGGCAAAACAAGCGCCACCAGTAAACACAACTCAGCCGGCAACAATTCGCTGCGTGCCCTTGCGACGTCAATTTGCGTCCGCATGCGACACCACCAAGACTAGCGACATAGACGCTGATTATAATTCGCTTATAATAAGCTATTGGAGTTTGTTTACTGCAGGGACTAAACAGAACTGGGTGTTTTTGTTTATTTGTTTGAACACGGACTTCCTCTGGCTGGAAAAAGCGTTCCACTGCTCCCCATACTTCATCACTGGCACGGTCAACTAGCACTGCTCATGAAAAACGAAATCAAAGACTTTTTGGCACAGGTACTGAAAGAATAAGGTATTCAACAGACAGAGATCACAAAGACCACGGTTATTTAGCTCACAGTTCTATCAATCTCGGGGAAAGGACACCTCCACTTTATTATTTCATAATAATGTTACTTAAAAAACGATTTGATTATAAAAGCCTGAAATTCCGCTGGGACAGCGGCCGCTTTTAAAAATTAATCTTAGATGGTAACGTGACAACGTTCGATGAAAAATACACTCTTACAATTTCAAATAGGTCATGTCGCGACCAATTAAAATTGGATTGCTGAAAATAACCAAACCATTAAGGCGCCTTTCCAAGTGTACATTTTCAGGGGTGCGTTATTACACGATGCGTTCATCGCGCGTTTCACTTCCACGGACTCAAAAATCGCCCCTAAACGTAACACACGTGTGCGTTACGTTCAGTTATCAAGATCGCCCCGGAAGCGATTTTGACGCGCGCGTAATTATGGAAAGGCGGCTTTTACTCTCTATTGTAATGTCTCATTTTATCAACAATATTGAAGTATCTATCGCGGGCGTTGCTAGAAAGGGAAAAGGGCTATTGAGGGCGGGAACAGGGCAATCATCAGCAGTGGAAAAGGTCAACTTTTCTTATTCACTTCTTTTATTTTAAATTTTTTTTAACTGTCCATTTTAAAGGATGGTGCCCCCATCCCAAAGACCCATGACACCAATGACGGCTACACTGTAATTGTATATGGCACAACTAATTTACTATCAGAGGTCAAATCCAAGCAAAGTTTTAACTTTGTAAAACTGAATCAAAGTCTCCAGGTCAGTGGCATATGCCACCAAGGGGGAAGATGAGCCTGGGTCTTCCCCCCCCCCCAAAAGGCACCTTTTCTTATTTTGAATACTGTACCTTCCTTGGGGCAGGGGGTGCAAAAATTGGAAAAATTATATCTGAGAAATTCTCCCCAACCCCAAAAAACCCTTGATGTTGCACTGCTAAAGGTACCTGGTTTGAATCTTTCATCGGTCATGATCTGTTCTGATTTCATATTGCGATCTTCCTAAACGCTGAGGAATGACCAGAACTTCACAGCATCATTATTAAAAACTATCACAATTTGTTTGGTACAAAAACAATTCTCACAAACCTACAACTTATACCTCTGACTGTAAGTGATATGATGTTATGCGGGCATCTGGTTTATGTGTGTCAATCAAAAAACTTCCTTTAAAACTGTGTGACCTCTGACCTCATCTGGGAGCCTAACATGTTAGTGCTTTACTGTAAAATATTTTGACACACTCCTTTCATGTAATGTCCAATATAAACTGCCAGATTTTTCAGTATTCTCTACTTTCGAAGTCAACTGAAATCTCTCTGTTGTAAAATTTTAGTGTTATGAGTGAAAAGGGCACTGCTCATACATTGTTAGATGAACCTGAAACCACATTGCCACAAGAACACTGTGCCACTTTGTCATCATCTTTGCCCAGGGGTACTAGATAACAGCTTTTTGGTTTCTTAATAACTGAAGAAATCTGAAGAAAACAATTGATAAATGTCAAACTATGCCATTATGAAGGACTAAAGCCCGGTTCAAACTGAAGGTAAAAGTGACAGCAGAGAGGATTAGATGTCACAAAGCATTTGCAAATGTGCAGCGTGAATAGGTGATCTGACATCACCAATTTATGGTAGTCTTTGCTTTTGCACCAAGTACGAACTCGCCTGAAGAAGCCACTGAGGTTGTGATGTTCATGATGAAAGAAACCGCACTACACGTACATGTGGGACAACTTTGGGTGAACAGCATGGATGGAATGATTATGCAGAGTTGACTGGTGGGAAAAGACAGCACCACACAAACAGCGAAACACACAGGGTTAGAGATGAACAGACAAGGAAAAACTACACGCCGAACAGCCAGAAAATTCCTGCATCTGTTCATTAATTGGGTAAAGCTAAACCAAACAATGGGGGTTTAGTTTAAAAAAGACAGCCAATGGAATGCAACAAAGTGGCTTAGTCTCATACAATGAATTGGGAAACTAAGCAGGAAGAAACCTGTTGATGAGCTTTTTTTAAAAAGAATTTGGAGGATTTCTTACAAATTTACCTGGTTTTCTTCTTGCTGTAAATGCTTCTTTGGTGCACAGCATCTGCGTATGTGAGTTCTTGAATAAAAAAAATGAATCCAGCAAAATAAAATGGATTGCCTGTATTCACAAGAATGGCAACTAAGAAATATAAATGCGAGTCCAAAACTAACATCCTACTATAGTCCAATGTAGTCAGTAAAGATAAAATGAACTTAAATATAAAAAATTGGGCCAACTTGGCTTATGTATTGCAAATTGTTTAAATGGAGTGAGATTTAAAAACTTCCTAATGTGAGGACAGATAGGAAACGCAGTTACAGAATTAGCACACAATTTTTGGCCCAGATGCTATTTTAAGATATTCAGATTGAAATAAACATCCTCCCTTGTTTTTCCCTTTATAGGTTCCAGCTCAATATGAGTCAAGTGTTTTGTTGCACACCAAGCTAGTAACATGAAATGAAGCCAAACATGGGACAATTTTTGTCTGGTCCGAGCACTAAAATGTTTAGGAATGGTTCTGGCCCCCAAGGGCAGATTTGGAAGGGGGGCATAGAGCTGTGGCCCCCTGAAAAGGAGATTGAAAAAAAAAAAGGGTTTTGAAAAGACAACGAAAGGCAGGCAATGTTTCGGTTTGTTTCACATTCCCTCCTTCTTAAAGCAAATAAAAATCATTCCAAAATGTAGCCTCTGCCCTCAGAAAGGCCATAAAAGATTACACACAAACAATTTCCAGAGTATGTGGACCCTAAATATAGGATTCCCCCCCCCCCCAAGGAAAAGGGGGATCTGGATCCACCCTTGCCAGTGACTGAGACACAAAGCCGAAGCATGCTGTATTTGTCCCTTACCTGATGGTGAACTTGCTTGGAAAGAACCGCCTGTTTGTGAGAGGTATGGAAGGCTGACCAAAGCAGATCTCATTCTTGACGTAGTTCTGGAGGTGTAACCTCATTTCTTCAACGCCCAAAACTCCGCCTCCTACAAGTTCCTGTAGCTTTTTCAGGACCCGCTCATCGAGGGCTTGATGTGTCACGCGCGTGTCCTGCGTGGGACGACGAGACAGTGTTAACTGATGTGAAGAGAGAACTGTGCTCAAGAACAAATGATCAAATGCAGTTCAAAAATAATTGAAAAAAGATAATGGTAATAACAAACCTACAGAACAATACAAATGTGCTTCGTTCCAATGCAAGTAGAAAAGTTTGGTAAAATTATGCTCACAACCCTTTACATACTTCAAAACAATGGTATACAAATGGTGATTTTTTTTTTCGTTTTTGTATGCCCAACTTATGCTGCATGGTACAAATACTAATTGTTAACAACTCACCTGATCAACAGGATGGTTATGACTGGACACCTCAGGGAGGTCAACGTAGATCCTTTTCTGACCTTTGACCTCACCCTCTTTCAGTGCGACCCTCAGCCTTTTCGAGGTAAGTTTTCTTTTGTATTCAGAGTTCTCATCAATCTAAAATGTTAAATCAAAGAAAACCATTTCATCTAGAATCTGCAGGGCTCTAATGAAAACAAGTCCGTCCCATACATGAAAAATCATAAGGATTCCTACAAAACCACCAACTAAATGCGAAACTGCGTCTCAAGGAATATACAAAGTTACCTCAAACTCTGGAAAGCACACAAGTTCACGCATGATAATGGTTGCAAGACATCCAAGTTTTCTTGTCTCCTGGCCGCACGGTTTCTTCCTTCGCTTTCTCTCTGTCTGAAGACAAAAGAGATGTCAACATCTTCACCCATTTTGGGGAGTTAATTGTCGACGCCCTGACGAAGGAAGGAGCTGCAAGGTCGAAACTAAATCCCACTGAACTCTCCTACTGGCAAGTGACGTAGGAAAGGCTTTACAGATTATTCAAATATATGTATTCAGATATTCTAATGATTATCTAAATATCTGAATATTTATTTTCGTAATTGAAAGGAGGTGAAAAGCGTTGAATTAGAAAAGGGGAAATATTCATCTCGTTGCTTCCACAAGTGTATTCTAAAAGCATGTTTTAAGGTGTCAGGAGTAAACTTGAACTTAAAAGCAGCTGATGGATACATGTACCTGTATATGTGCCAAACAATAAGACCAAAAGGACTTTATCTTGTTTTTAACGTTCTAAATAATGATCTCTCTGGCAATAAAGGAATAAATCACCACAAAGAACTGAAAATCAATTGGCAGTGGTTGGACTCCTCATTTCCTTCTTGGAACTAGGTTACATAATCCTGTACTGGAACCCAATGAGGTAAATCTTCAAGCTTGTGTCCATATTTAGTTTCTGCTTTTGTGGGAATTTGGTACAGCCGAACATTTGATTGAATGGAAGGTCAAATATTGAATCTGTATTGATTCGAATTGACTCAGCCTTAGGACAAGGTGGCCTAACACAAGGTGGATTTTTTTGGACATGTTGTTTGGCTCACCCGTCTGCAAATGGTCACTAGTCAAGTCATATCTGATTCAAGTTCAATCATTCTTTAAAGATTTCCTCCATCTATGGAGATCCTTTGGGCTCTTTCAACACATATCAAGTCACTTAATGGCGCCAACAAAATTGGATTATAGCAAAGCATGATAGCAGCTGATTATAAAGGAACTACTAAACCTTTCAAAGTTCCAGATATCAGTAAATCCAGCAAAGTCGGTGCATTTAACGTTACTGGATTTCAGTAGAGAGTATAGTAATACTTAAGCTAAGTAGTAAAACTTTCTTGCCAGGTTCTCAAAGATTGAAAAATGGAAAACAAGGACAATGGAAACACACAAAAAGTCAAAACATCTGTAAAATCCCACAGAAAGTATTTTTAAAAACAGTGGCTAGGAAGAAAATGAAGAGGGTGAACTAGGTTATTTTGCTCGGCTTTTTATCTGCCCTGCAACAAAAACATTTTGTAGAACAGACCTTTTCCTTGCTGCGTCGTCGCCAGTCTCTGCCGTGCTGGCAGTCAAGAACTCTCTTGGCCAGTAAAATGAAAGGCACACCGTCAAAGTTAATTTTCGATGGACTCTTGAGGGGCGTGTCCTGCTGAGGCTCCTCCCAATAAATGCGGTGATTCTCACGACTTAGTTCTGAGATTTGGGTCACATAACCAAAATGGGTATTAATCAGAGATGTGTGTGGCAAAGTGATAGCTTTTGTTTTTCCTTGCTTTGACTTTATTAACCAAACTTACAAATATATACAAATTCACCTGTTTTTCAAACAAGTTTACCTGTTTGGCCAAAGTTTAGTTTGACGTTGCTGACTGCTACGTATGAAGTATTGGTCCGCATTTCGTAGTCCCTGCGCACTTTCTCAGCCCGGTCCAGGCTGTAGACATAGCCAAATCGGTCTGACAGGGCAACGTCAAACAAACTGGTCGAATCAGTACAATTACTGGTGATATGAGAAGGAATGCGCGCCCGGTCAGCATTGTCATATTCTGGCCCACCTTCCCTCTCTGGGTTGGGAGCCACAATGACCATGGTCAAGTCAGAGCTGCCATCCTGCAGTCGGGCCTGTACCTTGGTGGATCCATCCTGTTCAGTGAACGGCCAACCCTCGGGGCATTCCCGCACCTCAATCTCTACGGCCTCACCCATATCTCCTTGCAACTGGATTTCAGTGCTATGCTCCATTTTTCTGTCTTCCGAGTCAAAGTCCATGCACTTGCTCTTGGTCTGAAATCTGAAAAAAATAAGATAAAGTGAGATTTTGCACAAAAAATGGGAGGCCCGTTTACCACGGACTCCTCTCACAAATCCACATCTTCAGTACTGGATCTTTCATCTGTTCAGATCTACAGGTACAACACATGTTGAGGTAAATGTTACAAGTGGCAGCCTACATTGTAATCTTGAAGTATGACTGTTGGGCATTAATTAATATGTGATCATTATACTGGTACTTTATTGCTTGATCCTGGTGGAAACATCACATTTTAGGCCTACTGTTGTGAATTTGAAAGAAAAGCTTATTGGCCATGTTGGCTGATAGCGAGAAAATTGAACAGACTGTACAATAAGATTGGCCGATACCATGATAGACCAATCACACAGATCAAGCGATAATTCTCACCATGGATTCAAAATGTTTAACATATGACCCATTTTTACAAAGGCTGCCACAGACTTTGGTATTCTTTGTATGTCGGATATGTAACATACAGTTATGTAATTAAAATAAAGGAGGTTGAAAATTTGCCAACTAACGTCCATAAAGTAGGAGTAGTTGGGCCAGCCCAACTAGTACTACAGTCAGGATTATCTCTACTGCAGTTGGGACGGATGCTATGCCTATCGAGTTTCAAATTGCCACATCCACCAAATATTTCAACTGGATTTCGATTGAGACAATTTAAATCCAAAATCCTACTTTGTTGTCACAATCACGTATAGGCCTATAGGCCCTAGTACTGATATTGTGATTTTGGATTTTAATAAAAGCCCATTTCTTGTGTGGGGTTCATAGAGGCGCCCTCAATACACGTGACATACACAGCTGCAGGGACGCATCGTACGCGGTGGGCATGATATGCGGCGCTATCGTCGGGCAGGTTTCAGATGACACATACACAGGAGCTGGGCGAGCACGAGGAACTCCTCGCCTCCAGCATGTGTTCTCCAGGTCTGTGGTGAGGCCCACTCGTGATTTCTAAAATTTTAAGTAAAATTCCTCAATACCCTATCAGTATTACGCAGCAAATACGTAGCTTCAGAAACGCTTCCGTCCACGTGAAAAATATATTGGTAAGGACAATGACACTGACACCTTACGGAAGTTTAATCGTACCATTCGAATTTCAATGTCTCAGGAGTTAAATCTCGCACGACTTTCGCAGAAACCCAGTCAGCCTGGGACTATAGTACGTCACTTGAGGGCGCTGTGTAACATTTACAGTTGTGGAGACGTGTGTATGCACTGTTTCCCGCGAAGCCTGAGATTTTATTTAGGATTTCTAATTTTCCCAAGAATTTCTGGCGTTGTCTCATCATCAGCTGGCCATGTAAGATTATGCTATAAATTCCACTTAAAATTTCAGAAGAAGTTGATTAGCTGAAATGATATCCCTTTATGTCCCTTTTACGGGCTTCTATTTGCCAATCGTAAATGGTAAATCATTAAATCTTTCTGTAATTAGGCGCGGCCTAGGCCTACATGTACATGAGTAAGTTTATGACGAGTGCATGATTAGATGACGGATGGTACACTGTCAGGACTGTGCGTGTGTTGGGTGCGATCAGGCGATCCTACATGACAAGACATGAAATTTTCGTCTTCCTTTATTGGAACAGTTTTCACAACTGAATTAGAAAGAAAAGGTGATCAGGTGATTGGCTGAATTATTGGCATTGTTACGCCCCAACTAAAGCGTAAGTCCCAACTACAGTTGGGACAGTCCCAACTGTAGTGCTGCAGTTGGGCTGGCCCTACTATTGTTGACTAATGTCTGTGGGAAATGTCTCAACATTATCAAGGCCAATGTGTCTCACACGTGACACAATTCATCTAAAATGTGGCACTTCATCTGTTTATCCATGGAGGTAGAATCTACCTCCATGGTTTATCTAGCCCTATGACCAATGACATGACATTTGTAAACAATATGACTTTGGCACATGCTGGGCACATCGTGCACACAGGACCTCTCTGCTGTAGTTGGGCCGGCCCAACTGTAGCACTCTAGTTGGGACGGGCCCAACTATAGTTGGGACGGGCCCAACTATAGTTGGGACGGGCCCAACTATAGTTGGGAAGGGCCCAACTATAGTTGGGATGGGCCCAACTATAGTTGGGACTGATGCAATAGTTGGGGCGTAACAGCATGATTTCCAAACCATGAAAGACATAAAGCATGGAAAGTCATGACTCTTGAGATTGACAAATTGCACAAGGATTGAGCAGGACCGATTGTGCCTGATTCTGTGGTGAATGGGACAGTGGAAAAAGTGTAAAAACTGCATTACATGGGGGGCCTACATGGTGGAAGATATTTATATGTAGGGTCTGTGCACAACTGTCATGACTGATTTCTCAAAGCAATGAAACTAGTTTCAAAATTACCGTTATTTAATTTGAGCTAATTTTTTCTCCTTTTTGTTATGGCAATTTTTGTTGCAGTGAGTAAGGTTCAAGTGGTTGCAAATGGGATTTAGATGTTGTCATGGCAACTGATGATGTCACTCCACGCACTCTGATCCAGGGCTTCATTGAGGCATCGTCGGTGAGCAAAAGTGCCGCATCGACATCCAGAGTGAGGGTAAGGCGGTCCAACACCGGCAACCGGGTTGCAGCGCTCAGGAAGGATGACAAGATGAGGGCACAGTCCATCAGTGATCTCACCCCTCGCAGCCTGGTATGCCGAAATGGTCCTACAGGGACCACAGGCTTTAGGCCAATAATAATGAGAAAAGTATCCTTTGTAGCTTTTGCAAAGAGCTTTGAGACATTGAATCCAATGGGCAATCCTGTAGAAGTCTTACACTTTACTTCCCATATTTAAAAGAAAACTGTGTTCCATTCACAAATGCAAATCAGCAAGAAAAAGGTGATTTGTTGAAGACAGAAGCATCAACAAATTGTGCCTTATGATCTGCCAAAAGTGCAACGATCAATTAATGGAATCAGCCAATATCGGCCAATTAATGCAGTCTTACTTGTGTGTGTTTTTGGTTATAGACAAAACAGACTGTTTTATTTTATCCTATATTCCAGTGTGTTTTATGACCTTTCCCAGGGCACCTTGTAAGACTCCAGTGATTTGGTGAAAATGACACAAAGTATTACTGTAGAGTGTACATGTGAGTGTACGATGAAAGAATAGGGATGTGTGCCGAACTGCGCACAGTTTTGAATGAACCTCCAACTTCATTTCGAACTGGACTTGCTTGCATTGGAATCTCTCTGAGACAATTTCAAGATCATTGCGGTCAGCACACTGACAGTCTTTCCTTAATGCATGTTGGACTTCACTGGAGTCTGACTTGTTATATCAGCAATTGTGAAATGTCTAAGTGTATGTCTCACTTACAGCTCAGCTTTCTTCATGTAGTACCTGTAGGAATGCCCGATTTGAATGATTGATTTGCAGAACTTTACATGTAATTATAATTATCTTCTTTTGTTAAGTCCTTGTTGAGATTTTTTTTGCATTATGAAAATAAAATGTGATGCTTTGAAAGCTGCAAAAAATTACACTTTGGTAGGTACATTTAGGAATTGATTTTGAATGGAGGATGATTTCTGTTATGTTTAGATCCAAGGTGTCATTCAAAATAACGAAGTGGAGGAGCCTCCCCCATCCAAGAAGCCACGCAAGAGCCCTCCGGAGACGGAGCATCCACCGGCCAAGACACCGGGCACACTGCCCCACTCGACTGCCAGGAAGAGGGTCACGAGGCTTGAAGCCTTGGCCACGCCAGGAGGCAACCCGACCCCACGGTCGTTGATACAAGGACTTGTTGGAACAGGTCTGTAGGAAAACATCCCAGGGACTGTGATGATGTTCAGATGCTGGGTTATCTTTGGATCTCCAAATTTTATTTTAGTCTATCTGCAACTTCTGGTATTTGTGCTCAATTCAGTTTAAAACTCAAAACTTTGTTGTTTTAATTGGGCAGCTAAATGTCAACGCTCCATTACTGTTACTCAAGTAGGCAGAATGGACTCACTCAAGTCTCACCAGTGTCTATTTCACATCTAGGGTCCATGCAAGTAGGAAAATTTGAATCCTGAAGTAAGAAGTTGGCTCCAAAGGCAGTGATTAATCGCGTCTTTTCCATCCCCAGCCCCTGTTGAGACTCCAGCAGTTCATGTGAGGAGGTCATCAAGTCTGAACCCCACTGATTTCCCTGATGTTGAAGAAGCACTTCAGGGCAGAGCTAACAAGTACGCTACCGTGCATTTCTGTTTGCTTGTCTAAGCATCTTTTAGTAAACAGAGCCAGAGAACGTGCAAAGTGTAACTGTGCATTGTCTGCTACATTAAGACGTTTTTGACTAAGCTATCTCAAATTTGAAGTAAAATTTTGCCGGAGTTGAAATCTGTCCAACTTTTGTCCTTTATGTATGAACCAGACTTTAATCATAGTCTTGTGGGATGAATCCAAGAAGATCTGCGAGTTGGACTTTTTTGAGTTGATGGCACAAAAGGGAGATTATTTTAGTGCTATGGTTCAGTTTTTCGTGAGATATCAAGGAATTTGGAAAGCAGTTGTCTTTTGACTTTTCTAGTTGGACAACTTTTTTGGCAGGCAAGCACAGCTTTGGATATGTGTATGTGTACCTAAGGAGGATTTCAGTCTTGATGGATAAATGTTCATAAAATTTTTGGCAACTACTCTGAGGACCTAATCTGAGCTAGAAAGAACAAGAATGGGCTCCTTACTGTTTTTGCTAAAACTAGTTTTTTCGGGCAATATACTTCATTTCGTCAAATCCTCTTGCCCAATTTCATGTTTAAAGCAATTTTTTTAATAAGGACCTTATAATAGAATTTTTCAATTAGGAATGTTGCAAATTGAAATGACAATACACAGTTGTGCTTTCTTTGTTTCTGCAGGGAATCACTGTCACCTCTTGTTCCAGAGCCCACAGATACAACCAACCAGTCACAGCCCCCGGCCACAAATGCCCGTAAGAGACAGCAAGTCAGCAGTGAGGACTTCGCGACCGGTATCCAGGAGAGGCTGGTGCAGAGGCAGGGTGGGGACACCGAGGAGGAGGAGGAAGAGGCGGGTGAGGTTGGCGACGTCACCGAAACGGAAGACGTCCAGGAGAGCATCTCAGAGGATGCAGGGGATGGGAGCCAGGAATTGGCCGAGTCTGAGGAAAACCTACAAGACACCCAGGGAGACATTGATGATAAAGAGGACGAAGCAAAAGAACAGGAGACTGCTGATGTACCTGACGATGCTGGAGAGCCCCAAGATGAAAGCATAAGAGAAGAGGTCAGATATCTGTCAACTGTTTGAAATAATTCCATTTTGTCTCAACAAGTACGTTTCAGATTGAAGGTTAATTGATAGTATGTCATGCGCATGTGCTGGTACACACAAAACATAGGCAAGCAAAAATATACAGCTAGCAAGAATCTGAACAGGCTTTGTAAAATCTGGAGTTAGTTAGCCTAGTGGGCTCTCCAGGGGAAAAAAGCTTGTATACGGCCTGCAAGAATGAATGGAGAAGGTAGGTGAAATACATGTGATAAATATGGAGGTATTAGATGAGAGACTTTGAAGCACACGGTAGCCACAGCTAGGTCTTGATTTGAAAGCTGTGGAGATTTTCTTGGAGACTTATCTTTTGATGTGGTGGCACAATCACAAGTTATTGCTTCCAAAACCCTCATATGGACGATATCAATTGATCAATTGTGATTTGTCATCAGATTAATCGATTATTTAAAGTTTGGTTAACTTTTTCTCCGTAGCATCTGAATTCAGTTTCATTTTTTCCAAATTTGATATTGTTCTATGTTCCAGGAAGCACATCCAGATTCGGCCATTAGTACGGCCTCCACCCCCAGCACCACCCCTGCCTCCCAGGCAACACCCCCCGCAGACCGCACCAGCCCAGAATCCACTAGCAAGCAAGCAGCTGACTCCACATGGACTGGCAGGGAGCCGGAAGCTTCCATTCCCAGCCAGCGGGAGGGCAGCCCCGGCGGGACCAGGAGGGTGCCCGACTCCACGGTGTTGGACCCTAGTAGTGAGGGCGGTGAAGCCGTCCCGCCTGACCAGCCAACGGAAGAGGAGTCTTCCATAGCGGAAGACAGTGAGGCACAGCAGACAACCGGAGGGGGAGAGAGCAGGTAAAGCAGGAACGGCCGAAGGCTACATTAAATAGGGTTGCCATGGTCATGGAAAATCCTGGAAAAAAGTTGCCCTGGAAAGTCATGGAAAGTTGGCATTCTTGAATCCTACTGTCAGAAAAAGTCATGGAAATGTCATGAAAGTCAAGATCATGCAAAGGTTACTTTTTCTTTGTGTTTTCTTTCCATTCTCCATCATTCTTTAAAAAACTAAAGAAAATTATGGCCCAACTTTTTTGACAGGTTAAGTATTTGACAGTTTATCTTTTCGTCAGTCTTTAAATGTCACTGGACCAAAACCCCGGGGCGTTGACTTGCGTTTTCTCCTTCAGTCAAACTTCTGCACTTTGGGTGCATAATCCGACTTTGGTGTTGCTCTCAGTAAGAAACTTGAAATGTAGGAATCACACAAGTTAACAGCATTTGCTTGTGTTTGGTTCCAGCAGACTGAGTGGATTTTCACCACTGGTCACCCCCAGACTGCCCTCCGGCAGTGGCCGACCCACACCAGCTCTGAAGAAGACTCCCGCCCACCGCCAGGAGGCAGCTCAACGGTAGGGCAACTCTCCCCACCCCTTCCCCAAAACCATTGCAGTGATTGTATGAATAGTAAGTTGTTCATAACAAGCCGGGAACCAACTACATCATGGCTGTGCACATGTGTTTGTGCAGGATGAGCTGTCGACCAATGTCTACAGTGCAATCGAGCACAGAGTACAAAATCTGATAAGTCATGCTACAGATTTCGTTAAACTATAGAAATTGAAAATTTTAGAAAGGACGGACAACATAAAAGCCATCAAATCAAAGTTGAAAAATAAGTGTGTGTGTACAAACTCAGTAGGAACCACATGAGCTTGAGGACGAGTTATAGCTGTCACCTGTCTCTGCATGCAGAATGAATATGTGACCATTGTTATTTGAAATGGTTGGACCATCTAGTCCACCATTGTGGAACCAGGCTCCAATAGCAGACAGTATGACTTGAGATCATACTATATGACTTAGGATCATACTATGTGACTTGGGATCATACCATATGACGTGGGATCATACCATATGACTTGGGATCATACCATATGACTTGGGATCACACCATATGAC
>NW_019091579.1:204758-215606 GCF_001949145.1 Acanthaster planci | reverse complement strand
TAGGGATCATACCATATGACTTAAGATCATACCATATGATTTGGGATCGTACCATATGACTAGGTATCATACCATATGACTTGGGATCCTACCATATGACTTGGGATCATACCATATTACCATATGACTTGGAATCATACCACATGACTTGGGATCATACCATATGACTAGGGGTCATACCATATGACTTGGGATCCTACCATATGACTAGGGATCATACCATAGTCATCATTTAGTCTTGTCCAGGTCCTGAGCTGGAGGTATATATTTGTACCTGCATTTGTCGAGACATGAAATAATTGCAAACCTTTTACTGGAATTCCTTGTTGTAAGGGAGGAACCTTCTAGTGAAGTCCAGAAACAAGGGCCCAAGAAGAAGAAGCAGCCCCCTATGGCACCCCGGAAGGAGGCCGCCTGTCTACCCACGAGTCTCACCAGAAGTATCTTGTCTCACTTCTCCAAGGCAAGGGTGTCCAAGGAGGCAGTGGCAGCCGTGGAGAAAGGGTGAGAGTAAAGCTGTAGGCAACTTGAATATAGGAAGTGTCCAGAACTTGTGGTTTATTGAGTTACACATGAGTAATCTGTCAGAATTCTCTGGACTACAGGTCCGTCACTTGGTGTGAAAGCGATTTTCTGACGTCAGATCAAATGTTCCCCCTGTAAATTTACAGCTCAAGTTGAACTCATATATCAACTTAAGCAAATTTCTTTGTAGACGCTTCATGACATCAAATTCACTTTGAATTCTCCTGAAGTTTGAGCCGGCTTTAGGTCTGTTGCTATCTCCTGCGATTCAGGGCCAGATCTTGCAGAGACACATACAAGACGCCCAGCACTTAGGCACTCTAAATTGTGGTTAAAAATGGCAAAAAAACAGCAGCCTACCTAGATTGTTGAGGCAACTTGTGTTTGTTAGGATAATTCCAAAGTGTAACTGTAATTGGAGAGGCTGTAGGCATTATTAAAAAAACAGAGGAACTTTGTATTTAACTTAAGTCCTGTCAGGTCATTTACAGTTTGCCTCCAAACAAGCCTGCTATTACCACCTTCAAAAAGCAAAATTACTTACGCAGAATAAGATTTGAAACACTCCAAGGAGAATTCTCTTGGCCATGCTGTTATTTTTAAGGATCTTCATGACCAATGTTATATGTACCAGAATTAAGTTTAGGGCCCACACAATTGAGAATGTTCAAGAAATGCCACAGAGAAAGTTGTGTGCCAAAAAAATGTTCAGTAAGGTTTTGAGGAGCAGTAAAGGTCATGCGATCAATTAGAGCAGAAGCTGCACAAGATGTTTTAGTGAGGAGTGAGCTTCCCTGACACATGGTTTTGGAAGACTTTTTGATCATTTTTTTTATCACAGCGTGGAGACATTTTTCAAGAGATTATCCAATGATCTGACGGCTTACAGCCGCCATGCCCATCGACAGACCATTGAACAATCTGATGTGGAGCTTCTCATGAGGAGGTAGAAATTTTGTTTCTGTGGATTTATTTTTATCTTAAATGCAACATTTGCTCTTTCCTTTTGATGTCGGGAGCTCTGTTAGTCAGGAACGTAAGCATTACTGCAGTTTAAGGCTGGCATCAGTGTAATGTCCATTAACCCATAGCCGCAGATCAATGGGAGGATTAGTGCATACCACACATGCATTCTATATATCATACCCCTGCGGTTTCTATGTGAGCCTGCTGCTGGCTGGGGCTCTGCATACTGCAGTCCAGCAGTCACGGTCAAAATAATCCCGGCAACAAGGGGCTAAGAGGTTAAAGGGTTTAGTCTATCATTTGCAGTTATCTGAAAAACTGATGAAATTGTTGTTGAAAAGCATATTTGGTTTAAAAAGATGGTTATTGGACTAAACTTCCTGTGAAATATTCTTTCTGGCAAGCTGTCATTTTGAAGAAAACATTCAAACTTTGGAAAGTTGCAGTTAGGAGCAAGTACATGCATTGACATGACACACACACGAATATGCAGTTACTAGAAATTGTCAGGTCAGTACCTGACATCACGTAGGTGCATTTGACTGAAATGCAAGAATGTGTCCTAGACGCTGAATTCAGGCACAATTCAAAGCATGAGTTGGCAACTTTTGATCTGAATTCAAACTCCTAGAATGTTGTTTTTCTCAAAATATACATGTACAGTATTCACCAAGCTGAGACTTCATCAGGTTTGTTTTTAGGCACCTTTCTCTCGATTTTGAGTAATTTTGTTGCCTTCAACGAAAGTAATGCACAAATGATGGATTGCACCTTTAAAATTTCTTGTCCCACCTGTAGGCAAGGCCTGATCCGAGATCAGCAATCCATGTACGCTCTGATCGAGAAATACCTACCCATGGAGTACAGGCAGGAACTCATACCTATGGCCACGGCAGGGAACAAAGTCACACCCAAGCCATCCCACTGATTGTCCCAACTAGTACATATACCTACCCATGGAGTACAGGCAGGAACTCATACCTATGGCCACGGCAGGGAACACAGTCACGCCCAAGCCACCCCACTGATTGGCTATAATGTACCTACCCATGGAGTACAGGCAGGAACTTATACCTATGGCCACGGCAGGGAACACAGTCACGCCCAAGCCACCCCACTGATTGGCTATAATGTACCTACCCATGGAGTGCAGGCAGGAACTCATACCTATGGCCACAGCAGGGAACAAAGTCAAGCCCAAACCACCCCATTGATTGTCCCAACTGGCACCCATGCCTGGAGTACCAGACAATGCTAACTACAATGTCTAGGAGCGTTTTCCCCCAACACCCTGGACCTGCATTTCAACTCAAACACCCCGACTGCAGGGGGCAGGCTTGGGCTGAAGTGTCACAGGACAGTGCCTTGCGACAAAGGGCAGTATTGTTGGGAAACTCTTCTGAAGTAATCCCAATAAAATGTATGCAGTAGGTCAGTGTTATTTTACCGTGCTGCTCACAAACCAATTCAAATGAACTGTTGTATCCATAATGGGACACTGTCACAACTAAATAGTCATCAGGGTGTGGATTACACTGATGTGGGCCTTTTCAGCACACTCGCTTTCTAATAGAAAAAGCGAAAGCCAAAATGGGAACGAGTACAGGCCACAGACTATTCTCCGTGTCTTATACTGCTGTGTCTTCAAGTGTAAGTTGTCGTGTAACAGTGACCATGAAATGTTGGACACTATACTGTAGGGACTATTCTCATTGCCAATGCCTTTGGTCCAGCTCTTACCTTTCAAGACACTTGAATGTATTACATGTAACTTACATGTCAATTTTTAAACACAATTTTGCTCATTTGTTTATTCCAAACATACTTTGTCGCTTTTAAGTGCTCTTAATGAATGAAAATCCATTGCCTCAGGTTTATCCGTGGATGGAGCCAACTAATGTGTCAAAATTTGTGTCAAATTTGTAAATTATGCCTTCTTTGTACAATTTTTTTGAATGAAAAAAACTGCTTAGTTTTTCTTGGCCGTTTGGAAATTCGTTTTTGTTTGTAAAATAAACTTCATTATCCACAAGTTATGCAAGATGGTTGTCTTTATTTGTCCCTTGGTAATTCTGATGTGAACTCGTCACCATCTTCACCATTGTCATAATCCTCGTCACTAAAACTCTCCTCTGAGTCAATTGCTGTCTCATCTTCAATCTCGACGTCCCCTCTCCGGCCGGATCCATACGACTCCAGCTCTCCCCTGTAGAATGCTGCTTCCTTCTTGCCTGTCTCGCCCATCTTTTTCTTTTTCATGAATGCTCGCAGCTGTTGGAATCGCTTGTCCGAAGCTCTGTCTTCAGCCAACTCCCCGTGGATCCCTGTAAACGGATTGCTGACGTCCCCCCTCTTGATCAGCCTGTTCAAAGCATCGTGGTCAATGCCAAACAGGCTCGGCTGGGCTTCACCGCTGGCATCCATCTCGTTCTTGCCAGATTTCTGGATGAACTCCATCCTCCCACCACTATTGGAATTCTCCACTGCCGTGTTCAGTTCCACCTCCATCAGTTCAATTTCTTCCTCTTCGTCGGGTCCAAAATCAGCAATAGCAAGCAGCCGGTCTATCTCGGAGAGGTTGGCACTGGCCTTGTCCTTCAAGAAAAAGATGGGAGGTATCTTTCCCAGCACTCGATGGGAGATCAAGGCACGTCTGTAAATTTAAATAGAAAATCCACAATTGCATGTATAACATACACACGAAGATGTGTACTGCGATAGATTGCAAGAATCTCTGTTGTGTAGCTTTTAGATGAATCCAGCCAGCTTTAACTGGACATTCCCCACGGCCCCATTTCATGGCAGAAAGCAACGTGTCGGGTTCTGTGCAGAGAGACTACAACAGTGGCTCCATACAACAGCCATCTCCTGCCATTGGCGGGGACCACTGCAAATGACCAGTGATTACAATGGCCACTGCATTCGTCGATATCGTATCTCACATACACGTAGGTTCAAGAGTGGCCTGCTTTCTCATTTTTGGACTGGAAAGGAGAAAAAGTACTGCCCTTTTTGTCAGAAAAGGATGATAACAGGTCAGGTTGTGTTAGATTGGTGATGTTGAACCAATATGGAATGTACACCTGAGTACATATTTAATGAACAAAGGCTTGGACCTAGGGTGTGTGGAATGATCAATACAAATGCCAGGCTATTTAAAGATGCTCTATCGTGGGTTTGATCGAGGTGCATTTAACATTTTTCAAACAGTGCTATCCAGCGACCCAAGTGTTGCCGAAATGGAAACCCTTCTGCTATCAGTGGAATGAGGTGGTAGTTACTGATCTCATAATCAATCGATAAACTGGTAGTGTTTCTTGCACTAACCTTACTGGAGGTCAGTGCCTACGAGTGCATTACAGTGTGACGAGAAGGCGCCTTTAAAACTTTTGGGTTGAATCTTAGAATTATAGGCGGTCCTTATTTCAGGAAAAGAACAGGTCGAACCTCAGGGGGCCTTTGTGTCTGTTCAGGACCTTTTCGATTCTTTCGTCGTCCTGCACCACACCTGTTGATTGCCAGTACACTCGACACGCACTCATATCGCCCGCTACTCGTACCTGAGGGGAGAAAGGATAGGTGAAATAATGCCTTCTATCCAGAGGTGGTTTTTGAAAATCGTGTAACAGAGTATCAAGTAACCTCCTATTTGTTTTATCATCACGGATCTTAAAAATAATGACTCAGAAATGAGCTCAGACACACAGCCTTTTTAGACAACTCAGCTTACAAGACCAAGCTCCAATTTTGAGCAAAACTCTTCTTGAAGGTACACTGTACGTGGTACTGTGTTCCTTATGAAATTGCGTTGGTCAGTGTATTGCATAATCTAGCAAAGTATCAATACCAACTGTTTTTGGGAAAAAACCTTTGTCCGTACCAAGAATGCTACATAGGAAATAGCTTCAGGAGAAATTACTCAGCCACTGACAGCTGGGTTGATTTCAAGGGCAAATCACACAAAAAAATAGATTTTTATACTTGACATCTAGTCCGTTGTTGAGAACAAAATGCTGTTGTTGACGGCAAAAAAGAGGAGAAACTGGCGAGATCTTAAAATCTTGAAATTAAATAGCAATATTGACATTGCTTGCATCACTGCATCACAACTGGCAAAATGGCTGGCCTACAGACAGTCTAAGGTAATGTTATTACATGTCTTTTGTAATGGCCCCCGCCAATGGCGGACAGACTTTGGATACTATGAACATTGCCTGAGTATACTGTGGCTCAATTGCTTGAGTGCTTCCAAGGTACTTATACATACATACCACATAGTTGAATCAACCGTCACTGGACATTACAGATGGCCCCCTTTAATGGCAGAAATCATCATGTAGGGTTTTGCCCTGTGGGTCTCTTACGGAATAGTGTCTTTGAACAATAATCATCATAGTGCTTACTGCCATAGACGAGGGCCGCTGCAAATGACCAGTAAGAGCGTTACCATGGCCACCATATTCTTCTATACGCAAAATGCTGTCAACTCTGGGACTTGACCATCTTACCCCTGACACCGTGACCTGGAGTTCCTCCAACTCTTCGCTGATCAAGCTCGTTGTCATCATGTCATTGATGTTGTCAAACAGAATCTTGTTGTATGTCCTCAGCCGGATGCTGTCTTCGCTTCTCATCTTGACCTTGCCACCCGATACGCCTGTTGCCTTGGTCACACAAAAATGAAGCAGCAAACTGCAGTTTCTCTCACGTACATGTACATGTATTCAGTCTGGTCACTACACACATGTACTGGTGCGATAAGACAGTGAAACAGCATGACTTGGACTGGAATTTCATACTTCAGGTTTTGTTTTCTTCAGGTCAAATTTTCTGATCAAACACCAGTGCTGGCAGTGGACCAATTTGTTAATCACACAGATCTGGATTACAACAAATGATCCATCGTTGATTCACTGACACCACAACCCATCTTATGGAGGTGCGAACCAGTGTTGGGGTCACTGATCGAGATCCAGTTCTGTGTGAAACAAATAGGCACAGTGATGATCAGGGGATGCTCCTCAATAGAAACTGACAACTTACCAATCGACCGAGCTGAGCGACATTCATCGGATCATAGTAGAATTTTTTCCTGTAGGGTATGAAAAAGCAGAATCACCTAAGCATCTACATGTATCTGAAATCTGAACTGCACACGTCAAATTGACGTTACAGTCGTTGGTTTATTAAAAGACTTTATTACTGCTCAACTGGCGTGCGATTTACAGGCTTTTATGCAGAACATGATAAAAGGAGGTGGGCCTAACTTGTCAAGATTTGGACCCCATGTCCACCTGTCATGTCTGTGTAGAATTGCATACACTGCCCTCTCCCTAACTCACAAAATTCACACACGTACATTTCTGGAATGAGTTCCACGCACGGACATCACTTGACACCCTATGCAATTGCCACTAATGCCCAGGCCTACTTTCTATGTAAACACTTCAATATTTGCCCTGCTAAATTTGAAATTTTAGAACATTTTCACTTACTGGTGGCTGCACTCTGATGCCAAATTGGCGATATCCGTATATGGAACTCTTATCATAATGTAAAATTTTAATTTGGGCCTACCTACACATCATAATCATCATAAGCCAAATAATATTGTTCTAATTCTCTGTTTAACACGTTCAACACATGTTCAATACGCAAGTCCAGGAGGCAAAACTCACTTTTTCTTGGCCAGCAATTTGTCGAGCTTTATGAGACTTTTCCTGCCTTTAAACAGATGCAAAGAACTGTGAAAGTTGCACAGGCCAACAAGAGGCCTACGCAAATGACATGAAGTCAATGCTTTAGAAACCTGCACAAAATGTGTCATGTTTATGTGACTGACCAAAAATCATATCGAAAAGCAAAACATCACACCGGTCAACACAAGGCAAAGATTAGTAATGAATAACTATGGAGGGCGCTCTTTTAAGAGCGCCCTCCATAGTTATTCATTACTAATTTTCAGTAAGCGCAAAGTCAAGATGGCAGCGCACTGGGGCAATGAAAATGTGTCGGTCGAGTATTTTCGGGAGTCTCAGGTGAGGTTCAAGATGTGTGATTTCATTGTATTTACAGAGGTGACGATTTAAGATAGTAAGACAGGTGTTAGCGTTTCAAACAGTATTTGTGTGTCAGTCATTTCAGTAGAACGTTTATGCAGGTCGTACGGGTTGGGCTTGACTAACAACATGACTAGCGTAACGGCACTTTGAAGTTCGAGTTAGAGAGAGTCACTAACTCCTTCCTTGATATTCTGTGTACCTGACGTTGTGCAGTTCAGGAAACAGTCGCTAGCATTGGTGTGCACCCAAGGCCTAATTCGTGAATGGTACACTTGATTGGAACGTCATGATATTGTCCATGTTTTTACTGAACAATGGTATATGTATGAAGCACTGCAACAATGGTACATGTACAGTACATGTACATGTATATGTTGTACAAGTACATGTCCATTGCTCTCTTTCGTGTAGTTTTGCCACTTACATAAACAGATATTCAGATTAATTCAGATATCTCAGCAAAGTTTATTTTGAAATGATCCCTTTCTGTACCTTACATGTAGGCCACAGCCATGGCAGTGGATATCACTGGAGGGTTTGCCCTGCTTGCTGGGTAAGATGAATTGCTTGTAAAGTACATGTACTGGACTTTATTCATTAGTTGGCCGTGTTGCATTTGACAGTGAGGGTTAGTCTTTTTTTTTTTAACTTGAAAGCATCAAATGAAATAAATTGAAATTTCCTGTCAAATTCGTACAGCTCTGTCTAATCTGGTGAATGATTTGTTATTTGAGATAAAACTTACTTGAGTGGTTTTTTGCCAGATTTGGAAAAAAAAGACATTAGTCTGATACCATCTCATTCAACCGTTAATTATTTATTAGACATATTCATTGAACAAGATCAAAGTGGCTTCCTCAGGAATAAGGTCTGTTCTACACTGTTGCTGCGTGCATTCCACGAATGCTGTAATGTGTCAGGTACTTCCAACAAATGTATCTTAAAGAAAGGAGAAACTGTTGGTTATTTGTACCCTTCAAAATTCACCCAAAGTTTGCAGGATTAAATAAATTTCAAACCCAACCACTGTTGGTCACACAAGGTATACATACAAACCAAACGTAAACAGGGTTTGATAGTCCTAGAAAGTTGAATATCAAAGAATGTGTCTCGGGTTTTTCAGAGGAGGATTTAGGAGGAGTCAAGAGGATACCTAGTGAAAATTTTGAAGGAGTTATCGTTAAAGAACAGTGCACCTCACTTTGTGAAACATGACCCCTGGCTGGTGGTTAATTATGTAAATGTTAATCAAGAGTGTAGTTTTAGACTTACCAACTGGTGCCGCTAGTGATGAGAGTGGATTAAATTGTCAATCAACCTGGACATTGCAGGTCTTAGTAAATTAACATTCTCTCGGAATGTGACTGCAGATTGTGGTCACACCTCCAAAATACTGAAAATAGCATGTGACCAGACCCTTCTTTCCAAGGTGAGGTGTGGAAACCAGTAAAATGGAATGATCCACACCAGTGCCTCCCATTCTGTTGGCATGGTTGGTGAGCAGCCCCTTCAGATATCCTGCGGCATGGCTCAAGTTCAATTTTCTCTACCGTACATGTATGTCATTCTGGTTTTGCTTCAGGCGGCGTGGGCTGGACGTTATCAGCCTGGACCATCCGGGTGCCCGCCACCCTCGCGTCAAAAGGAAAGGGATGATGAAGTGGGACATTAGCGTGGTGGAATGGAACCCCCATGCTGATCGACACATGGAGTTTGTCACAGCGGTGAGTAACTTATAAAACCCATCTAGTGTGGATGGCAGTGCAGTGCAAACGTTGGACGCAATCACTCAATCTGTGTAAGATCGGTCGACTATGCTGAACGATGTCATTAATTTCACATTCAGACACTTGTTCTTTCTTCCCAATTCACTGCTGGGAAAGATTATTGCAAGAAAGGGAGATATAGTCAGAATTTCATGTGGGATCCACTAAGAGCACAATGTGATTGCGCAATCAGGCTGACAGACTGATCGTGCCCAACATAAACAGGTCCTATAAACATGACAAAGAACCTTCCACTGCTGACTGGGGGCATGATTCCCGGGAAAACAGGTTTGTGGCATCTGACTTGTATGGCCTGAAAAAATTTGCCTTCATCAGATGTAATGAAGGGGGTCTTTAAGTATAGACAGAAGTGTTGATCAATCTGTAGTCTAACCATTCAGAGTGACATAAAGCTGCTACCTGGTAGGTGCACCAGGTGACACACCTTAGCTTTCAAAAGGAAAGGCTGGATCATATCACCCAAGAACACGATAAATGAAGTGATCTTGATGTGACAGAACATTCGCAGTGAAATTTGTGAGTTGAAATGTGTTGACATGGTTGAACTTTTGCAAATTTGCTGTGCAGGTAGTTGATCAGACATCACAAAATCACGTTCATATTTGCTTTTGCACCTTGAACTGGACAGGGAGCTGCAGAACAGCATTATACATGTAGGCTGGACTGCATTAAACAAGGCTTTGGTTTGACAAACGTCCTCAAGGAGCTTGGTTCAAGTCACAAGGCTTTGGTTTTAGTTTGACAAAAGTCCTCAAGGAGCTTGGTTCAAGTCACAAGGCTTTGGTTTGACAAAAGTCCTGAAGGAGCTTGGTTCAAGTCACAAGGCTTTGGTTTTAGTTTGACAAAAGTCCTCAAGGAGCTTGGTTCAAGTCACAAGGCTTTGGTTTGACAAACGTCCTCAAGGAGCTTGGTTCAAGTCACAAGGCTTTGGTTTTTAGTTTGACAAAAGTCCTCAAGGAGCTTGGTTCAAGTCTCAAGGCTTTGGTTTTTAGTTTGACAAACGTCCTCAAGGAGCTTGGTTCAAGTCTCAAGGCTTTGGTTTTTAGTTTGACAAACGTCCTCAAGGAGCTTGGTTCAAGTTACGGGGCTTTGGTTTGACAAAAGTCCTGAAGGAGCTTGGTTCAAGTCACAAGGCTTTGGTTTTAGTTTGACAAAAGTCCTCAAGGAGCTTGGTTCAAGTCACAAGGCTTTGGTTTGACAAAAGTCCTCAAGGAGCTTGGTTCAAGTCACAAAGTGTCTACTGTGTCAGTGTACTGATTCATGTCTGTGGTACCGTATCAGTGCATTGCCATTTGTGGCATTTACATGCAGATCAAACGCCTATTCTTTTTATTTGCTCAGTCCAATCAAGTAGCTGATTTGTATGTCAGACGAGAAGGAGAGTGGTTTCAAGAGCATTCATTGAAGGCACATACAAGGGCCATCAGGTAAGCACTTTTACCAACATTAAGGGGAATGTGGTTGTTGATTTATCTTTTTGTTCCTTTTGCTCATAGTGCTTATGAAGG
>NW_019091579.1:163571-200255 GCF_001949145.1 Acanthaster planci | reverse complement strand
AAAAACTCTGTGAAATGATGACCTACATGTTTGTAGAGTGGTGTTTTCTCCTTGCTACAACCTGTTCTGCTGATCTGCTGCAAAAGACACTTGTCTCTACAGTTTACTTTGACAAGATGTGCCTCATCATTTAGTTTGTTTTTTTAATTTGAGATCAGTGGTAATTTGAGATCAGCAGGCACATGTCACTGTAGCAACCACCCAGCTCCTAAAAAGTGGACCAGAGTTGAACCCCCTCCCTTTGGAACAAGTGACTGGGAGTAAACAAAAAAATTGGATGCCATGACAACAAGAGAGGCTGGGGAGCATGTAGGCCAGTCACCCAGGGTGTAAGGTTACACAGAAGGCAGCTGGGGTTACCAGCATGGTACCATTGAGGAATGTTTGATGGTAAAAAAGGACCTGCTTGTCATACATGACAATTGTTTGGGTTGGCATTGAATTGGAGAGGAACTACAAGTTGAGTTTTGACACCCCAGTGCCAAGCTTGGCCCCCTGAGCAGGATTGTATGGCGACAGGCTCATTATTGTCTAAAGTTTCTGAGTTTGGCAGTGTGAATGTGGTTTGAACACTGAAGGGAAGGACTTCTTTGAGTATTCCTTGTTTGCCAGCCCAGTGATTGACATCATTTGGACAATTTTCAAGGATTGGCTCAGCTGACCGATGAGAAGGGAAATGGCCAACGTGCCAACAAATTCTTGTGTTGGTGTTTGCTTTTTTTGTGCTTCATCGTCAGGATGAGAACATGAAAAATGTTACTGTATACATGTAGTTACACCCAACGAGCAGGTGCAATGTAGCATACTATTCTTGTGGATTCATGCTGCGCTCTTAAAATTGTGTCCATTGTGATAACTCTTTGATGGACAGAGGAACCAGGATCCTTCAAAGTTGCAGTTTCAGTACAGTTGCCTGACATTTGATCGACACATTTTTGTTCATGACAAAGAACTTTGTATGCCTGCTAATCTGTTTGTATGTACCCAAGGCAAACACTTATGAACTCGTACACTCAGCTGTCACCAACACCACTCCGAAACAGTGTCGCTTTGGAAAAACAAACTCCACTTGTGGTTTTTTTTAAAAGTGGAACCGTCAGCATGGAACCACCGAGGGGAGTACGATTTGATTAGATATATACGTGTGTTAATGCCGTGTTTGCTCTCTGCACTGACAACCCCCAATCGGCTGGGTATCCAGGCAATCAAGCGATCATTGGCAACGAACAGAAGGAATCTGGTACAGGACTGCCTACAGTGTAGTTGTCACTTATTTCAAGTGCCTTCATTAATTATTATACACGGATTGGCTTTGCTCTGTACACATATATAACCACTGTAAGCTCATTTATTAACTGGGCAAACTCACCATGACACTAATCTAATAAGATGTCTACAGAGAGTGTGATATGGCATGCTTTAGCCAGTTGAGTCACCCCAACTTAGAATGCTGCCGTGCTAGTGAAGGCACCCATGTCTGAGTCATGTCCCAACGTCAGGGGTTCAACACTCCGAAGGAACTGGAGGCCAAGCGGTTCAACGACAACGAGGAGAACCGATTGCGGCTGCAGAAGCGGCTGTATGAACAGGAGCATCAGCACTCGGAGCGTGTGGTCAACAAGAACATGCGCAGCCTGAAGGATGGCCTCCACCTGCTGCATTCCAGCACCGGCTCCCTGTCGGCATTCGCTTCCTACCAGGACAAGCGGGTGCCGCTCTTCATGTACGGGCAGAGGCTGGAGAGCCGCAAGTACAGCAAGCGCATTTCACTGCTGCGGTTCTTCCACCAGCAGAGGCGTCCACCAGAGAGGGACATCAAAGAGGAGTTTGAGCATCAGGAGGTGGCCCGAAAGGTGGATGACAGAACTCCGGATGAGATATTTGACTCCATCTTGCAGAAGGTGGAACAGGACATGGAGGTGTCTGAAGAAAGAACCATTGGCTGGAATGATCAGCTTGACACCTCAGAACCCAGAGAATATATGACAAGGCGACCAAAGGCCCCCTCTGCAGTCACAGCTTCCCGTTCAGGGTTCAACTCTCTCAAAGCAAGACCCAAAACTGCACCATGCCCCTCGAGCAAACCACCATCCTTTGAGGAATTTCGGAAGCGAGTGGATTCGCTGCTGCAAGAGGAAGTCCGACCATTATCCGGCACTTTCAGTGCCGGGACACTGGACAGAGGTCACAGTGCGGGGTCAAGGTTCACGATGATGACGGAGCCCGAGCGACAGCGGAATGCCTCAAGGGCATCCACATGGTCTCACAGATCGAAGCAGACACTGAGTTCCCGGTCACAGCGCACACTGGCCAGCGGCAGTCACCGGCCGCCCAGCAGCAGGTTTACCCCAACAGATGACCCCTTACTCTCTGTGGAGGCCTTCATCCAGAGTGAATTGAGTGATCCCCTGTTGCCCTACCAACCGGCTGAGACCAGCAAGTGGATGCAGCGGCGGCCCAGCGCATATGCACCAACATTCTCAAGCAGACAGCACAGTCTCATTTCTGTGATGGTCAACTCTAGTAAGAAGAAAAAGCCAGACAAATCTACCAGTATTTGAAGGGATTGTTTGATGAACTACAGTGCCCATTGTCTAAAAGGGCATGGGCACGAGCTGTATTTTGACTATGGACAGGTAAAGTAATCTTGTTGCTACTTGCAACCTACAATGTAGATGTACATACTGTATGTCAGTACCCCTCACTGAGTTGGTGCGCATGTGTACCAAATCCCACTACAGCCAGAAGCCAGTAAAATGGCTCTTGACTTGGACAGGTGGACCCCAAACTGTAATTGATCAAAATGAAGCTCAGATATACATGTAGTTGTCTGCCCCTCACTTCCATACTGATTAGTATTTCAACACCCAAAGTTCCTTTTGTTAACTTGCACACGATGAAAATCCATTTTCCGCCAAATTTTTGCCCCTTTTTCTTATGTACAGTGTACCTCCAAAGTAACAAAGTTGGAAGTGAAACCAACATTGCAGAGGGGATTTTTTCAGTTTTGCCTGGTTTTCCCTGACATTTCCCTTCTTGTGAATAATTAGGAATATCATGAACGCTCTAATGAGAAAGTATCATGCAAGAAGGAAACCGTATGAGTGAGAACAGAAAGTTTTTGTTTGTGCATTTTAGTCATGCAGTTTGATGTCATTGTACGTATTAGTGTAATGCAGTAAAAGTCAACTCATACCAAAACGCACTCATATCCAGGGGGTGTGCGTGTACGTGTATGCCGTACCCCAAAACCGGACATCTCATTTTTGACTGCTGTCAGTCATGTCGGACTCAGTGTGGAAACTTGAATCTGCATGAAAAACGAACCACATTTCAGACAAATGGCTCTCGATCTTGAAGAAATGAACTGATGGATACAAACAATTCATCAGTCTTCCAGACTGATTGACCCTAGGGAAATTTGATAAAAGTGTGAAAATTGGGCACTAAGTAAGGTGAAAAACATGGAAAATGATGAAACAATGAGTCCCAATGAAAAACGATGTGAAGTTAAAAAAAACGGTTATCATGTGGCATCAAAGTTACTTGAAGGTAAACCCACCAAAATGTGAAAATGATACACAAAGTTACGTAAAAAAATAATTTTTTTTCATTGTCGTAAAGATGACATTTTTCACTTCTTGAATTATTTTCTGGAGACCTTTCTTACCAGAAGCTTTTAAATATCACCATTTGATAGATTCGTGGCAATTTATTCACACAGGTGCTGTTCAAGGGAAATGGCAGGACCAGTCCCTCACATGTATACCTGTACAGTACATGTACTTTGTGACATGATCTCAATCTTAAAAAGTGCTGATGTCTGTTTCAGTTAATGCTCTATCATTGTACTGGTGCATGAGACAACTTCACCTGTTGGTTGAATGTGGATATTTACATCCATTTTCATTCACTGAAAATTAGTGAGAAGACAAGGTTCTGTACTGTGTTAGAGGGAAATTGTCCTTCAATCAATCATGTTTTACATATTAACAGCTGTCACGTATATCGTACAGAAGGTGGATGGTCCAGTAGCAGTCTTCACTTGTAAAAGTGAATTGCCATAATAAAGACCTTGGGACAGTTTCTTACAATGAAGGTGCTGGTACTTTTAGATTTGAAAGACTGAAGATACAACTTCACAGAAGATGGCTCTGTCTAAACACTGAGGGACCATTGTCTTGCGAAGCACAATGGGAGTGTGGCCAAAATCAGACAGGGCCGAAAGTACTAATTAGTCATTCACTTGATCAACTGATGTGCAAGTTACTTGACAACAAACTTGATTTTACTTGTAAACCTTTTAGAAGGTGTGACTGAATTGCTAAAACTGATATCTCAAACCTGCTGTACAGATCTCATTGAATAACATGTACACGTACATGTGTGACCATGAGGAAGACCTGTTCACACAATAATGCCCATCTGGAGGATTGAACTACCAGTAAAGACAGATGGCTTGTTCGTTGTTTCTTATTAAACCTCAATGCAAGAATTAACATAAGAGAAAATTTTAAACATTTGATCAACTGAAGTTGCAGTTGCATTAAATTTTAGTAATTATGATGTATTGACAATATAATTATGCACTCTGCTGTAAAAGCTGGTTGCCAGCAGACATTGCATGTACCGTATGTTGTATACATGTGTAGGCAGACTGCTTCTCACTGGTTTGTGGTATCTACTGGTTCATGTACAGTACATGTATAAGCAGCTACATGTACATGCAATTACATGTAAGCAATTACCTTTTGGCAGCACCAGGAAAGCCTGGAAAGTTAACTTTGCATAAAACTTTTCATTTATATTAGTTAAGTTATATCGGAAACAGTGTATTCATGTAATATTTTTATTTCATTTCAGATTGTTAAAATGCATGAAACATGAAAGTGCACATCATTTCAATATGGTAAACATGTACATGTATGTAACGTGCAGCTGATGTTAAATTATGCAAAATCATGTGTTTATTTAATTTGCATTTATGACAAACTGTTAAATATTTGGCTATGCATCATGTTACACTATTTTAAATGTTATTTGTTTAATCTGTTTGCATGGAGAACATGAACATTTCTAAACAATGAACAACTTTGTGATGATTAAAAAGCTAGAAATTATGAAATTTATCTTAAAAGTAGTGTATGGCCTGAGTCATTCTTCATTGGGAAGTGCGATTGTAAAAGGGGTCTAACATGTATTCTTTGGTCATCACAAACTTTATATACATGTACATATTCAAAAATTAACGTTTCCTCTCAGAAAAGCCATAAACGGTACTTAAAAAGGTTGAATCCCCCCCTTCTGAAAATGGCCTCCTCCCACAAAAAGTTGGTTCGGGATCCATTTCTACCAGTATTTAGCCTTGGTGTGAACCTTCTGTGTTTGCAGAACATGTGTGTACATGTACATGTATGCTGTTGGCCCTCTACCTGTACATGTACATGTAGGCCTGAGTCCCATTGTGGCCAAAATACTCCTGACACTCAACAGTACTTCAGAGTTGTAAACAGGTCACTTAATCTGCTGGCCAGAGTTGAGTTGGGTCATTAATAATTTTTGGAACACAGTTCAATAAATTAATTAACACAAAATTAGTTCACGCTCCTGCTAATAGAATTCCATGCAGAACTGAGCTACATGTACAGGTGCAGAAGAGTGAACACCACGTGGCTCAAGGGTCCAGCACTCTACATGTCATTCACTCTATACAACTTCCACTTCATGTTATACAAATGTTTGTTGGTTGTGTCGAGCACTTGTTTAGGATATCACAGTGTTCATTCCATTATAAGTGTGGTCTGCAGTGGTAAGGATATTACTTCATACCCCTATACATGTACATTGTAGATTCCATTGGGATTCATTTTTCCTGAAACGTGGCCATAAGTGATATCGTAGTGGTCATTGTTTTTAAGTTTAGCTCGTTTGTTACTGCTCTGTCAGTCCACAAAAATTATCGAGGAAATTGGCAGCCATTTCCACTGGAAGTCAGACTTACATGTACATGTACAGTATGTGTAAGCTTACATGTATTTCTTATGGAGTCAACATTTTTTCAACACTGCTAAAAGCCTACATGTAAATCACCGAGGTGGAAAAAAAAATGTTCTTTCGAAGTTAAAAGAATATCATCTTAAAAGAAACTGTTTTTAATTTTAATTTCAACCTTTATCCTCAAGAAAATGAAATACCTACTGTACAAATGGTATACATATATTCGTCCCCATTTTCATGAAGACATGTGGACAGTAGAATTTTTCTGCCAAAAAGTACATGTAGGTCAAGTAAGATTTTTGTTTTCATGAAGAGCCTCACATCTTTATTACAATGTAACAGTTGCGCACATGAACATGTGGGCTCCTTACCTATGGAAAAATACATCGCACAGAAGGGCCAAAAAGTAGGAAAACATGGATTTTTTATTTCATGAACAGAAACACATCTTTTCTAATTGATTTGGTTAATTAACCATTTTTTTCAATTTAATTACCTGGACTTGGTTCTGGCAAAAGTTATCTCACAAAGAGCCATTTGAGGTTTTACTGCGTTTACTTGTAGCTGTTTTGAAAGAGGAGAAGCTTCTCGGGCAATTTCTCGAAAACCATTGTTTTCCCCCAAAATCTACATGTGTGGCTCTTCATGAATACAGTGATGACATGTATTGATATTTGAGAATTCAGGCATGAGTATTGCTAGAGGAGAAGTTTCGGGGTTGTCACACCCCCTGTTGGTTAGTTTTGTTGGCAAAATCATGTTCTGTCGGCAAAATAAAAAAATGTCAGGTACATGTAAGTGTTTAGCTAGGGAATCGGACTACAGTACACTCCGGTTTTGCATGATGGTCTGTCCGCAAATTTCATGTGGCACCCCCCCATTCAAAATGGTCTACCGGTAGCAATGCCCTTGAACTTACGCCTGTGAAAAATGGAAGTTGCTTAAAACGAAAAGAGAACAATAAATGCTTTAGAGATTTCTTTTTCCTCTATTCTTCACCTTCTGTTTCTTCATAATAACCTTCAGTGATCTGAACTGGTCAGTGTTTGAGCCAGACTTGCTGGCGACCTGCTCTGTTGATACTTACATCTATCTGTGGGACACCAGGGAACCTAAGAAACCATCCCTGGCATTCTCAACATTTGGTGAGTTCTTGAAAAGTCAATGTATACAAGTATTGTTATTGAACTTTTATCAATGAAGTTTCACATTCGTGAAACTTGTATTGTACAAGTACATGTCTAGATCTGCATATTCTGTGCTCCTTTCCCCTGAAGGGACTGCTGATTGCATCAGCCATATCCTACAAACCTGACAAAGAAAACTAGTTAGAAAAGAAGCAAAATTTTTGGTAAATTTATATTACAAAACAATATGCCAGTACATGACCCCCCTCATTTAACTTACATGTAGAAACAGGGCTGAAGTGTCATAAGCTTCTATGTGGAAAATGACACTTGATCCACATATATTCCTCAACTTTCAATACCCTTAACTATCAAAGTTTTTTTGCAAAGCTTTCTGTACACCAGGATTGTTTTGAAATATGAAAATAAATAGCGGGGAAGGGAATTATCAAACATCAGAATTGACAGTCACATTGTGAGGGTTTTTTATATTTAGTCACTTGATAAAATAGAACTTTTCGAATGGTGAGGGTAGAGTTTGACATTTGACAAAGGTGGTATGTGAAAGGAGTTTGAACTTTAAATCAGTCTGTTTATTTCATACCAGTGTGCAGTTTAAATTATTTTCTGACTAGAAATAGAACTACAGCTAATGGGTGACATCTGATTTGACGTCACAAGTTTGGCATTCAAATTTTCTTTTCCACTACGTATGAACTGGCCATTTGCATTCTGATTCCATGCATATCAGCCGGAGCTGCCCAAGTGAAGTGGAATAAAAGAAACAGTAACTACCTAGCCACGGTGCATGAGGGGGACATCAGACTGTGGGATAAAAGGGTATGTACCAGTAGGAAGGATTAGAAGAGAAACTAAATGATTCAAAATTGGTAACCATTATGCAAATGAGTCAATGAATATTAATCAATTTATTTTTGTAATGCATTTCTTATTTTAATTTCCAATAGACATAAAATCAACATTCAAGATGAAAGCCCGCTGTAGTTAAAAACATGAAATAAATAAGGCTAACCAGAAAACAAAACGAAAGTTTGTGGAAGAATTTATGGCATATCTCAAGGAGAAAGGCATATGCAGTCAAACAGGGCAGAGCAAATCAGGCCTTATTAAAGGTTTCAGCATTGTGAAGTTAAAAATGCCCTGAATTGGAGACTCCCTTCTCTGTATGTAAACCCATTTACTCCTAATCCCATGTTTGGAATGATATCTGGAATGATTTTCATTTAATTAGTTTCAAAATGTTACTTGAACTGGAGATGGAGCATGAGGCCACTGGTGAAGCCAGGATTTTGGAGATGTCATAAAGTAATGTTCTGCAGTGTTTGTCACAATGAGGTGGCCTCAAAATGGAACCAAAGAGAACGGAAAACAGGGCCGTGCAGTGGAGATCCAAATCATGCAAGGGGTGTGGGTTGGGGGGACCTGTAATCTAGGCAAATAAGTGTACAGTGTAAGGGGCGAAAAGGCCAGAAAACATTCCATCAGAAATGTGACAGATACATAAAACAACTTCTGAGTAACAGCAACAATAATATTCACGTTTTCTGTCCTCACATTTGTACTGTCTTTCTTTGTGTCTGTGCAGAAAAACAGCCAGGCAGTCCAGTACATCTCGGCCAGCTTGAGTAAGATCCACGGACTGGACTGGGACCCGGGCAGTGAGTTCTTCCTGGCGACGGCCAGCCAAGACTGCACAGCAAAGGTAGGGATGATGCTGCCAAAACTTTTGCTCCCAACAAGTCATATTGTCAGGTTCTTTACATGTTCATGTACACGTTTATTCACAGGCCACTGATCCGTCGTAATTTTAACCCCAACGGAGCAAAGGAGTAGAGGGGATTGGCAGAATATTTGAATATTTTGTCGTACTGTCGGAGAATCATTTTGACACCCGATGAAAAAAAGACATGTATGTACCATTCTCTTGAATTGCCCAGGAGGTCAGTTGGCACTGGGTCAGTGCAAATACATGTACATGCAGAGGTAGGCTGGCACAGATGAGGTTGGGAACTTTAAACGACCGTAACAACGAATCCCAGTGTCAGATTGATTGAAACTTCACAGATGGGTATAGGATGAATGCCTTCATATGCCTGTCTAGATTGAAAATGATGGGCCATGGAACAGCAAAGATCCTTGGGGCAACAGCCAAGATCCTGGGGTTAGAGATGAAGGGGGAAAAGGAGATTACAAGGAATTTAGAGTGAACTGTAACAAGGACACTCCTATGCTGTGTTTCATGCATTGTTTCTGCTTAATTCAAAAGTACATGTGCAGTGCCTATGGACTGGGATGACCTCTTAACCCCAGAATAAAACTCAAATTTACTTTTGACTAACAATATTGTAAAGCATAATTTGCACCTTTGATGGCATCGAATTAATGTCTCTCTTGACTTCTTTCTGTGCGATGTAGTTCTGGGATGTCCGTGAGCCTAAAAAGACCATTTTGGAACTGAGAACCAACACCCCATTGTGGAGGACACGCTACACAGTGAGTACCGAATAGCTTGAATTTAACCTAGGATCCGTGGACTTATATGGCTTGTCATTGCACTGATAACCAAAACTCTGCATGCAGTGGGTGCCACCTAAGCATATCTGGTCAGTTCTTGGAAGTGGTATTCTGCTGTATACATGTACGTCTTGTCTCTCTCAGATGCTCATGTCATATTGATTGCCACGTGTATCACCATATGGAACGTCAGAATTTTGTGATGCATATCAGCACTGCTGTATGTGCAAGATTTTGGGATGAACATGGGTGCCTGCAGAGAACATGTGTCCAGTACACTTTTTTTTACCTTTAAAGAAGAACAACTGACGGTGTTCAAAACGTTAAATCCTACATGTACATCATAAATGTACATGTAGCAGTCACCTTCTTTTGTCACATGTCTTGTGATATAGTCTATTCAATATTCTAGTATTAAGCGGTCACAGCATTATTTTGTACATGGGGGGGACGTGTGTATATGCATGCGAGGGATACCATGCAATGCTGGCTGATGTGAAGTCTAACAGTGAGTGTGACATGCAGTCCTATTGCCTTGTCACATGATCATTCTGGGCCAATGAAAAAATAGTTTTTAAGACAGGGGTATGACAAGAATTTGTTTTTCTGGACAGCCATTTGGTGACGGCGTAGTGACAGCCACTGTTCCTCAGCTGAGACGAGGGGAGAAGAGTCTACTCCTCTGGAGCCAGTCCAACCCCCTTGGGCCGATACATTCCTTCACTGGTCACACTGACGATGTGCTGGACTTCCAGTGGAAAACACAGAAGGAAGGTGAGCAGAAATCCATCCTGATTTGAGAAGAGTGCACCATATTTTTACTGTGTTGTGATGAAACCAGACATTATTTTAAAGCCCAACCGGCCATATGGTAGTTGAGACCATCACAAGTCATTCGGTCTTAAGCAACATGTACATGTAAGTCACAAACTCCTCAGATAAACCACGAGAGAAGTCATTCCTTTGTCGTTGTTCACACTGTTGTTTGTGACAGGTCTTGTGTCTAGTCTTTTGTCTGGTCTTGTGCATGGTCTTGTGATGGTCTCGACTACAACACTGGAGAGAAGTCATTCCTTTGTCGTTGTTCACCCTCTTACTTGTGACCCAACTTGTGATGGACTGTACTGCAGCACTGCCCAAAAAGACAAGAAGCGAATGCTTTCAGGGAATAACAAACCCTTGGAAGAAGCTGCCTGAAGCATTAAGGTGGTATTTGTAAACCTTGGTTTAGCGATGGAGTGCTTGGAAGTTCTTGGACTAGGTGCAGGACATCCTGAAAGGTCTCCATAGAGAGTCGTTTTGCTCGACAAAAGAAGTTTAGGAAAGGTGCAGTGCATGGCTATCTTACATGTAAATGAATGTGATCGGAGTTATGCTCTTGAAATAAATGTGTCTGCCAGTCGCACAGGTCATAGTGTAAAAGGAGAGTGACTTTTTTATCTGAAATTCACATGTTGCCAAAGTATCAGAATTACCATTCAGCAAAGCATGTCAACTGGACCACCAACAGAGGGCTCCCTTTTATAATCATCATCGATGGGGGATTGTTGTGTTTTTTGTGGACAGGCTCAAAAGATTTCCAGTTGATCACATGGTCCAGGGATCAGAGTCTGAGGATATGGCGTGTGGAGCCACATCTTCAGAAGGTAAAGTGAAATTTGACTGTATTTTGTTAGCTCGTTGTTTTGTGTTCCTTTATTCTGTATTTATTTTTTTTGCTGTGATCTGTAGTGAATTCACTCAATGAAGAGTCCAACTTATCCAGATTAGGTTTAAAGCTTTCGAATAGTCTCCGTGTCCCACATTCTGAAAACTCAAATGCTCAGTTGATAATTGTCAGTTTTGTGTTGTTTTTTTGTTTTTGTTCTATACCATGTTGTGGTTCTCTTCCCCACCCCGTTTTAACAATGATCTTGAACTGCTTTGAGGCCTGGAGTTACTCGGGCCAGTTGATTGTATACATGTAACATATAGAGAGAAATAAGTCGAGGGAGATATGTTTGAACATGCATGTATTTCCTTCCCTGGTATGGCACACACATATACATAACACCCAGCTGACCTGATGTTGACCGGTGGCTTGTCTGTCTCCGTTTCCACTACAGCAATGTGGAGTGGACATCCCCGAACCTGTCTCCCCAGATCCCCAGCAGAAGGACCCCCTGATCGGCAGCTACGAGTTCGTGACGACCCCCAAGGACATCCAGCCATCCCCTGACAATGTCGGGTCCCCGGGGGGTGCCTCCATCCCCACTCAGGTGGTTCACAGCAAAGCCCTGGAGTTGAACGGTTCAGGGGGTGACGTAGGGGGCCCGGAGACCGCCAGCTCGGCAGGCTTGGTGGCCAGCGGGAGCTACACTCAGAAGGCATCAGTCATGGAGCAAGAGTTCACTGCTGTAAAAGTCAACCTTCCAAACGTGACCATTCAGAAGGTATTTCCTTGCAATCTTGTTCCCATTTTCCCTTGTACTACATGTACCCTCGCCTTGACTCTCCAACCACAAAGATGAGATTGAGGATAAAACGCGAAACATTTAGTCACAATATTAAATGAATGTCTGATTTCATCTTGCTCAACTCAATATATGACTTGGTCCAAGAAAAACAAGACTCAAATTGTCAAGAATTGGATAACCAAATTTTTACAACTATAACAAACTGTGTATTAATTTTTGCTTGGTTGAATTGTGAGCTGTGTGCTGTCTTGGAGTGATAGCCTCCTTGTTGTTGAAGTTTAGGAAAATGCAAAGTAAAACCAGACACGTTCATCAATGTAAGAATTTAGTTTCATCATATCTAAAGTATTTCTATTGCTTCTGTCCATTTGAACAAAGTATAGTAGTATCTGTGAATAGTTAATCACCCTTAAACGGAAGTAATGAGTTGTTATTGGGAATTTATAGTTTTTTGTTAGTTCTTAATGAACTGTGCAAATGGTATCTAGTGTCTTGTTTCATCAACCGAGCCACAAAACCAAACTTCCAACTTTTGGTGTATGACTTCCCTTGTTTCCAGATGGACGTTGAAGGTCAGTTCTGCACAGTAACAGCCTTCTCACATCGCCACATCATCATCATGAAGATCATTTTCCCTCCCTCCTACCCAGAGAAAGCCACGCCCCAGCTAGTCTTTCTTCCAGCCACCACACTGGACAGTAATGTCAAGCATAAACTCTTAAAGGCAGGTTTCAGTCACCCCTGAAAACTCTGAACTGTAACTTGTTGCACATGATTATCCATAAGTTAAGGGAAGCTTTGCATAGCTGCGTGTAACAAGAGAAATTCATCTGAAGTTAGTCTTGAGGTTTTTGCAAATGATTGTACTGTAAAATGATGTATCATAAATCCTTCAGCTGGTATCACTTACAGCTAATATATTCCACGCCATTAGAAATATTGTGCACACAAGTTGTGTATTTGCCTTGGGAAAGTTTGCTCATTAAATCACCATTTGGAGTGGTTGGTTTGTCAAAAATAAGGCAATTCGCATTTTGCACATGCAAAGATATGTAGGTTTCTTATAATAAGTGCCAACATTTGGTGATGCAACCAACTACCATGGTAGTTGGTTGCATCTTGTACATGTACATGTACATGTAGTGTTTCTAAGCTGAATATGTATCCTGCTTATGCACCAAGTTAACAGTCCTTAATTTTTACTCTTCAAGGGAATGAAATAGGGACACTTGATACTAAAAAGCGTTCTATAGTGTAATTGCACAGGAGAGAATGTCAGTACTCTCAGTTTCAAAACGTAGTCAACCTGAAGCCAATGTTAAAAAAGAATCCCCAGATATTCAGACTATGTAGTAGTTACAACTTTTTCAGGAGAATTATTTAATTAATTTTTTTTTTTTTACGGCTGTCCACTTTTCCTCTTTTCCTTATCGGGGCAGATTCTGGAAGACACCTGCATCCGACAAATGGAGAACAACAAACTGTGTCTGGAAGCCTGCCTCCAGCAGCTGTCTGTCAGCATCGATGGCTTGAAGGTACCAGTCTTGACATGCGCATGCACTGATGCTGCTTCCCAATCTGTTGTCAGTCTGCGTCTTTGCCCATTGGAAATACACAGGGCTGTGCTGACAACAGACTGCCAAAGCATGACACATTGTGGACTCTGCCTAAAGATTCCGTCCACTGTAGATGTACTTTGCTGCCATGGAACTAACACCTGCAGCCGATTTCACGAAACTTTACACAATGGCATAACTCCACTTATGCCTTATTTTGTTGCGTAAGTTGCACAACAAATTAAGACTGATTTCACAAAATGCTCTGTGTAATGTCCGTGACTTATGCAACAAACTATGGTGTAACTTACGCAGTCATTTTAGGTTTAACTAGGAACAATCATGAATGGGATGGAGGGGAGGGTTATATATAAAACTAACCACCAGTTAATTTCCTGCGATACCAGTTGACTTCAGAGATTCCGTCGGAGCCACCCAAACCCGCTACACCCTCCAGCTACAAGCAGACCTCATCCTTTCTGAGTAACTATGGCAGCCAGCTGGACAGAAACATTCCCTTCCCGAGGACCTCAGGAGCAAGATTCTGTGGCGTTGGTGAGTTGAAAATGTTGACTCATCACAATGACAGTGATAAATTCTGGAATTTATCACCTTACATCTTGGTGGATTTACTTGGGTGAGAATGAGTGCACATGCTGTTGAAGTTACAAGTTCAGATCACATATTTGTCAATTTCCCATTTTTAGCCAAGAGATTATAATTAATGTAGTTAGTTGACATGGCTTCTTTCCTCTTGCTCATCCTAATTTTTTGGAAATGTCCTGTAGAAAAACCCTCACCACGAAGTACCATCACATTAGCATTACATGCATGTACCCAGTTTGGGCATTTCTTTGTCTCTGTGTAGTTAAGAAAATTCAGAGAAAGAAATTGTTTTCCTTCATTGTGAACACTTTCAACATTTTTTATTTATGGCTTGTTATCAAACCCACTCAAAGCATATAATTCTTGTTCTGCCAAGAATACAATATGGATGTCAATGTATTCAAGTATATGTGATTTAGAGAACTTTAATTTGTTTACGGAAACTTGTTGAGCCTGCGCACCATTTCCTGAGGATTTACTTTTATCTGTTTGCAAAATGTGTTCTTCCCTGGTAGATAAGCTGGTGGTGTTTCTGCGGCCAGGTAACATCAAGAAAAGCGGCAGTCATCACGGCACACCAAGGTGCGTTCTTTCTTTTGTTCTTGCAGTAACAAGGTGTTCTGTAGCACCACGAGAGATCTCTTTTCCGGAGTGGATGGATTCTGAAGGGAACCATTGTATTTGATGGTTCAGACAATTTGCTTTCACCAATGTCAGTCTTCTAACCCTTATGATGCTATGACCACCGTTCAGACTTTCCAATGATAGGCACATGTCACCCACAATTTTCATTTAAATGCTGCCTAAGTTTGATTCTAGCCGCCCAAAATATCTTCAAGCCACCCCTGACGACACAACTTGCAGCCAGCTGAGCATTAAGAAAATATGCCAAATGAGAACTGTTTTTTATTTTTTTATATTTTCTAATTCTTGTATTTATTTTGGAAATAAAGTAAAGTTTATTAATTACCTTTTCATTTATTGCAGTCCTTAAATGTAATTGTTTCCTAACTGTGACATTGATTGCCATAACCTTGGGTCATAATTTCTTTATTAGTAACAACACTTCATAATTACTCTCTAAATAACAATGTTAAACAGAGATAATTTTATCCATGTTGCAGGGCCCTGTCATCTCTGAGCACGCTCAACTTGTTAAGGCCATTGCCCATGGGCCAGGGCCCTAGCAGCCAATTGCCCGAGGCCGTGCCATCATTGCTGCGCAACTTTTACAAAGAGAGGGAAAAGGTAGTTGACCTTTTTCCTGAACATACCCATCAACTTAGATGTCTTCAAAGCAGAGAAACACGTTGTTATAGTTGACACTTCCTGAGCACAGAGTTTAGTCCTTGTCATGCTTGAATTTTCTGACAAGATTCAGCGAGATTTTGAATGCACTGTGGGAAGGTAAAGGGTCTATGAAATTCATAGATCACAGTGTGTATTATGAAATGATGAGCCAGCTAGATCATTACTGAAGTGATCTTTTTTTCTCTCCTTGTGTCTCTTCGTACTGTCATGGTGATTTTTTACGCACTGACGCGTAACAGATAAATGGGGCATTTTCCAAATCATGGCTTCATCGCAAACTTTGTCTACAACACCCTCCAACAGCCTCCTTGATTTGTATCAAGGAGGCTGCTGTTTCTCCTGAATGAAAATGTTTTCATCTCTGGGTTTACAGCATACGGATTGATGCTCATGATTAATTATGGACCTAAAATTCCAAAGTTGGAGGGGGGGAGAGTAAAAGTCTGACAAAGCTGGAGAAAGACAAAGTCAAGTTTTGGAACACCCCATAACTTAGACTGGGAATAAATTGTGAAAATAAAGAATGTTTAAAAAAGAGTAAAATAAACATTTTGTGATAATGAAATGAATGAAAATGTTATGCCTTTGTAACAGTTTCTACCTTGATGTTCGATCAATCAACCTCTTGATGGCTGTCTTTTCTAATTCCGTCTTCCACAGAAACAGCGCCGGATTGGCAAACACCGCAAGAAAACTTCGGGCTCTGATCCGACATTGACTGCCAAATCCTCGGGCACCAGCACCACGGGTACCAGCCTGGTGGTGCTGTACAGCGCCGTGGGACTGACCCCGGTCCACCAAGAGCTGGCCAAGAAATACAAGTATGTTGTAAAACCAGAAGAGCATATTTAACCCTAAATGAACCAGACCAATGGACTTTATTCACAAGTCAACCATACTGAATTAAAAGTCAGATTAACCTTTCATTTCCATTATCATACAAAGTGTTGCTGGTCTTTTTATTGGGATATCTCCTCTATTAGGTTTATAAGACATGACATTCCCCTCCTCTGTTAGGTTTATAAGACATGACATTCCCCTGATGTGCACCTTGAATGCAGAAGTAGCAGCGTCTGTTGGAAGGACTGACTTGGTGCAGGTAATAAGACTGAATATGCATGAGTAAAATTAATATTCATGAATTGACCTCCACCCTTTGACCATCAAACAGTTTGATTACGTGGGTAATGTTTTGCCCAGTGTGAATTAGTGATCAAATTTGATTTCTTTTTGTCTTGGTACATGTATGAGCTTGCCGCACTCATCAAATTTTGCATAGCTGTGAAGAGTAGGAGTGAGTGCTGAATCTGTTGAAGTTTTTTAAACCTGGACTCATTTCATGGTGCTGCTTACCGTTAAGCAGATTTTTGTTTGTAAACATAGCACAGAAATTGCTTAATGGTAAGCATATTTCACGGTGAACCATGCATGGTTGCTGTGTGCTTAGCGTATTGTATGGGCATGCATAGAGATTTCTATCACCATATCACCAAGTTAATCAAATTTTTCCTCCAAGATTAGCTTGTTTTTTGCTGGTGCTTACTGCTTACAGTCTTCATGAAATATACAGAGCCTCTGTCAGTATAAAATTTCATTCTCACTTGTGCCATGAAATTGGGCCCTGGAATGAAAGCTAAAGATTATGATGGTTGTTGGAATCTTCTGGTCAGAGGTATTCCAATATTGTCTCGATGTATAGATGTGGTCCTTGGCTGCCTTGTCCAATAGCAGTGAGCTTCAGCCCTATTCTGATCCTGACGGTGAAACGCCCTGGGCCCAACACCCGTTTGGGAGACAACTGCTGCAGACATTGTAAGATTTATCTCGTGGGATATGTGCATCACACATGAGAACCAGCACGGGTGACATGCACATTTAAAACTATGCTTCAGTCGAGGCAGTTCATACCATAAGCATATGTGAAAGCAAATTGAATTTGACATCACAAAAAATTTGCAAAATTTTGCCCGTGTTAAAATGTGTTTAAAAGTTTGCGAATTTGCAGTGTGAATGTTTGATCCAACATCCATGTGTTTGCTTTCGCGTGAAGCATGAACCAGCTTTTACAGGGATTCAGTCACGAGGGGCATGGTGATATCTCCCTTGCAAATAAAAGACAGAAAATAAACATGCAGATGACACACGGAGATTGTTAGTGTATGGAGACAAACGGAAAGACAATTCAGAGTGTCAAAGTTTGCTGAGGCAAGTTGAGTTAAAGCTGTGGTTTCTTTTGATTTTCATCTGATCATTAAAAAACTGTGCCTTTCACCACTCTGTCTTTAGCATTTAAGTTTATTAATACTAAACAGTTAGCAAACACAATCAAAAGTGACTTCCCCTTGAATAAGGTCTATTGAATACAACTATGGTTGTCGTGCCTCTTCCTGGCCAGGTTTGACCATTACAGCAGCCTACATGACGTCCAGACGTTGGCTATGCTCAGCTGTGCCTTTGGCTCCATCTCCATCCATTCCAGCCTGCCCCCTGGCAGCCAATCACATGACGTCAAAAGCGTGAGTCATTACATGCGGAGAAACTTCACAGGACGATAGAATGTCATTTACATTTTGGACAGTGCAGACTGTTTGCTGATGGATGATGTCACGTGAATATTAGACAAGAAACTACACGGAGAGTGAGAGCATCCGCAAATGTTGGCCTTTGGCTGTGTATGAAATGTCATGTACCGGTTAAGGACAATGAACTGTTTATTTCGTTGAAATCGTGGCCTGCTTGAATGCCTCTTGAATATAGGTTTCAGTGGACAGATGATTATTGAGACCATTAGAAATTAGGCCACTACAGAACGCATGCAGCTCGAGAAAAAAATTGGTTTTATCACCTTTTTGTTCAGTTTTATTTCAAGAACCTTGCGTGTAAATACACGAGCATGTTTATGTGAAATGTACAGTACTTATAGTGTGTAAAATGAAATAACTGTGTTGAAAAATGGGATTAGATCGTCAACTTTTCTCGAGGTGCGTACATTTCCTGCAGTATACCAGCCATTTCCATTAGTGGCTCATACTGGAAATGTTAATATTCAGAACAAGAGAAGAAAATGTATCCTATCACTTAAGAAAGAAAATTTGTACAGGTTTTCTTTGGTGGGACTCCAAGAGGTAAAAACTGTAAGCAAATAACTTCTTGCATAGGGCTAAACTTTTCTGGTTCCCAGACCACAAGATTAGAATTGGTTTAGAGATCTTTAGGTTCGGTAGCAACTAGCCATGATACTATGACTAAAACAAGAGGAATTTGTTTCCAAAAGTTTCCAAACCTGGGTGAGATCTTGCAAACCAGTTTTGTTGATATACATGTACTTTATTCTAGGAGATGGTTTCTACATGCCATACACATTATTGATGCAGCAGGGAACCAGCCTGTGAGAATGCATACTGTATCTTTGGGAACCTATGGTAATGCACAGTTTATCTGAAGGCTTGTCTCAGGCTCTGTAGTGTTTCCATTTGGTCCCCAGTATCTTGTGACTGACAGAACAGATCCCATCTTCACCAAGGACTGGCCCAATGAGAAGCCAACGCCGTCGATGAGCTTCTCCGAGTCCCCCGACGACTACCGCTTCGGCGAAAACAGAGACCCAGAGCAGATTGAGAAAGAGCAACACCAACACAGCACCAAGTGAGGACAACGTGAAGGAAAGAATGGGTTTTGGACAGCTGAAATCTTGGGACAGGGACAGAATCTACCTCCTTCCTTCTCTATCATAAACTTCCATGAAAACAAATTACAATGTTGTAATGTAGCTGGAATGACATCCTTGGTGTCCTTGGATATTTGGTGGGGATTTTTATGTGTGTTTAACCACTTCCTGCCGGGCGACCTGTTTTCGAGTACAAAGGCTTTATATGCAGAGCCGGGGAGCCCAGAACTGGGACAAAAGAGTTGGGCCTTATAACAACAGACCGTGCTCAGCACAAAAGACTGAGCTGCTGGGCATTACGGACATATTTTCGCTCTCAATAGTTGAGATAATCCAGCCTTGTTTTGAAGCAGTATACCACGGTTTGAGACATTTAGAGCGAGCAGATTACCAACGGGGACAAAAACTCTCCACCACCGCAGCGATGAACCACACAGCAATGCTATCTGGCCCCTATTGAAAAGAGGTCAGCAGTGCACTCTGCCGGTTTCGGGAACAAAAGAATCTTACGTAACACTGCAGAATCTGGGCTCTTTTTCCAAGGCTGCAGGCCTGGCTGAAATATTCAGGAGTCAATGAAGGTTACCTGTCCTCTTTAGAGTAGTGCCCAAAGAGTCCTTCATGTGGGTATAAACAGCCATTAAATGAAATGACGAAGTTTTGAAGAATTTTGAAAACGGAAAATCTTGAAAAGGACCCGGTATCTTGTGTTGCTCAAGAAAAATCCACCCAGCAGCAAGTGGTTAAAAGTCTACTGACTCACTTTTTACAAATGTTTTTGACAGATTATTGGAGCCTTGTCTAACAGCCCAGTTTGACGCTTTCAAGAAGAGCTATGCTGACATTCTGTACAGGTGTAAACTGCTCAACGAGCGAGCTCAGGTTCTCAACTATCTCTCTTGCCCATCTCTTGGTGACAGTGATCTTTGTGAGTAGACCCACGTATCTTGCCATAAAGCATATGTACATGTAGAAGCAGTGTTGGAGTTGAGTCCATCACAAGTCCAGTCACAAGTCCATACCACCAAGTCCATACCACCCAGTCCAGTCACAAGTCCATAGTCCCAAGTCCAGTCACAAGTCCAGTCACAAGTCCATCCAAGTTTTAATTCGAATTGTAATAGCAGCTTAAAAATTGTTTTAAATCCTTTGAGATTTATGCATAACTTGCCTCTAGTCATGCACATGTGCAAAAAGTAGCTGTTGTCGACATACAGAATTCTCTGTATGGATGTGACCTATCCCATTTTATTCGTATACGGTTGATAGACTTTAAAACGCACACCATACAGACAAATAGACAAATACACAGACTGACAGTAGACAAAGATAGAGTCCACTGAATTTTGCATGTAGGAGCATACTTCATTTTTCGTCTTGTTTTCATCAATTTGGTTTTTTTTGCACACAGCATTTTCTGATTTTGGAGTATTCTGTCAAAAATGCCACAAACGTTCCTACAAGGTCCAGTGTGAGCACTGCCAGAGTTACAGCTTCCAATGTGCCATTTGCCACACAGCCGTCAAAGGTACACCTTTAAGTCAAATAAGCCTTATTCACAAGTCGACTGTCTTGAATCAAGATCGAGATTATCCCACTGAACAATTTTCTTAAAACTCAGTACAGCGGGAATTTAGACGATGCAATTTGGGCAAATTTAAAATACAGATTTCCATTTTTGTGTATGATGAGTGGTAAAAATCCATGTCACCTTTATTGCTTATATTAAAAATATTTCTCAATGTGAGGCCATACCTGTCATCATCGCAAAATAGTCTGGCACCCTCCCATTTTGGAGTGATCAGTAAATAAAATGAATTCAGGGAAGCATGATCCATTATGGCCATCTTGTGAATAAACCCTCTGAGAACTGTAGGATCCAAGGTTTCTCCCAGATTAGTTATACATCCATCATACTTCATTGACAGGAAATTTTAATAGGAATACCACATTTAGCAGGTGTCTTGCCTTTGTATTGTCAGTCATTGATAAAATTTGGACAATAGCATGAGACATTTATCTGAATTAAAATGCAATTTTGCTTTGAGGAACAGAGGGTCTGTCAACCGTATTTTGGAAGAAGAGCAGCTTTCTTTCTAATTGTATGGCTTGTTTACATGTCCCTGTGGCCTAGACCCCACGAAAGGCGTAGGTGTCACTTGGCACTGCACAGAGAAATAACCAGAATGTTTAAATGTCCTTCATGTTAAGACATAGGGAATTTCTGTGTGTGTAGATGTCATCTGGAGGGAAGTGCTCAAAACTTCCCCGTGTCTAAGCTGACTGAAGGCAGTCAAGAGGGTGTGAGATTCTGAAAGATAACAACGTGCCACTTATTGACGCATGTGCCGCACGCAAAATGTAAATGCCCTCTTGAGTAATCCAAAATTAAACAAACAAACTTTCCATCCGACTTCCTACAGGTTCTTCAAGTTTTTGCCTGGCCTGCGGCCACGGGGGTCATACCAGCCACATGCTGGAGTGGTTCAAGACAGAAGATGTCTGCCCAACGGGCTGCGGCTGCCGCTGCCAGACCAACACCAAGCGAGCCTGTGAAGACAGTCCCTTACCCACCGATCCCGTTGTCAACAGGTGACACCTGTGACCTGATGGAAAAGAGGCCACCTAGGATGTAGTGCTGTGTCAATTATTCAAATACTGCGATTTTCGATCAGCTCCCAGTCGTCTGTCCTGAAACTCAACAAGACAGACCTCATAGTATTTTGTTTCCACTCTTGGAGGAACATGGCGTAAGCGATTATGTCAACATCCATTCGAATGGAAGGTGAAATATTCTCATTTTCAATTATTTGAACTGACTCGGCCTCAGCAAAATGGAAGGCCACCCACTTGTGGGGACTTATCACAATTATTGCCATGCCTTTGGCCCATTTTTGGTAGGCAAGAAAATAAAAATAGTCAGGATGTATGTACAGCCCATTTTCATGGTAGCAGTGTCTGACATTGTAGCAAACAAATAAAATTTGGATGATTGGTGCTAAATTGTTTTTTTTGGGGGGGGGAGTGGAGTTTTATCTGCCCACACTCAACACCCGTAATGAGGAAATCAATTTAAGAATGTTTTACATAGTCGTCTCTTTTTGTCTTTTGGACGCAGTCCTCATCTGACAGAGCTCTGAAATTCTCTGTTTTATGCCATCAAAATTGGCCAACAAAATCCAGCCATCAAATGTTAAACTCGAGTTGTTTTAGGTTGTGAGTTCTTCATTTATTATTTGAAGGGGTCATATAACTCACCATGAGTTGGCTTCCATTTCATGGATGTCCTTGTCAGTGCAGGGTTTGTGCTGAAATTTTCATTGGTTAATACTGCTCAATACAAGCACTTCTAATTTTCGGAGCTTATGATTTTCCTAAGCAGTTCTGCGCTTCATATCCTTGATAAAAGTCCTCCCTCTAGCAGATTCCATTTTAGGAAAAAAGAAATAAAATTATTATAAGATATTATTCAAGAACGTGTGAAAAAGCAAGGTCATTCCAAGTCAGATCATGAAATTTCCTGGCACCTCCCACATTAAACTCATGTCTGATTCCCCCCTCCCCCGTTGTAATCAAGATGTTATTATGCCAAATGAATAAATACCTAGGCCCAGTTTCACAGAGCTACTCAACAGCACAAGTTGTACTTACTGCAGCAGACATTGCTTACTGTAAGCAGTATTTCACGACATTGCTTAGCGGGGTTGTGCTTATGCACACAGCACATAAAGATTCCCATTGTAATGTCACTAAGTCGAGTATAAAATGTTTTTTCTTCTGCCGGGTTTAGTGCTCATGGTCTCCATGAAATAAGTGGAGCCTCAGTTAGTGTAAAACCACATGTTCAGCGGCGCTGTGAAATTGGACCGGGGATGAGGTTATCAGTTCCAGACACTATCTGAAACTGCATAAAAGTCTGAAAGGTGTATTTCTCCCTATACAGATAATGATATCAGATTCAAAATGACTGAATTTAAACAAATGTTTGAACAATCTCATGCCTGTTGCACTCAGATTTCAGATTTTATTCCACCAAAATTTTCCCTGTCTAGATTTGGGTAAATTGCCCCTTTTGGGGATATGTTAAATAGGCATAAATCTGAAGTAACCATTCTGCCCTCAAAGCCTTATTTGCACTTAACACTAAGACTTGGACATATGGAAGGTTGCTGGAATCTACCCAAAATAACCCACACGATTTTGATACTAAAGACAATAAGTTTTACAAGGTAAGGACAATTTGGATTTGTGTGACCGGCTCTGCGGTCAGGACAGTTTGCATTTGTGTGACCGGCTCTGCGGTCAGGACAATTTGCATTTGTGTGACCGGCTCTGCATAAATGTGTATTATGTCACCTTGTTTTGGAATTCGAGTTATATATATAACTACATGTATATTGCTCACATCCCAAGTTTTCATTTGACATATAAATCATTCCAGTAGCATTTTACGTTTTGGAATTATTTGCCATTTGCATATTCATATAATTTCATTTTATCACACATGCTTTTTGAGATACATGTAATACCCTTAAAATATAACGAACAGAAATAGTTAACTTAACTGAGACACTCTCTTGGTTTTCCTAAGCAACAGAGGCTTTGTTGTCAGCAATTTGCCTCAAAATATTTTTGAATTGCGCAACTTAAAACATCTCTTGCAGAGCAGGTCACATTTGTGTTTACATGTGTCTGAAAGAGTGCTTTCTTTTTTGTGGAAACCAAATTTGAACTCATTTAAATTAGATGCAGCACTACTAACAATATAAAAATATATTAAAAGGACAGCGTTAGGGTTAACAAATTCAAAATTTAAAGGATGGGCTAGGTTTAACAAATTCAAAATTTAAATGCACTGTGCCTGTGTTAGAAATTTAAGAATCTCTGGAGACTTTCTTGGTATGATCCCATACTTTTTAATTTGTATAATACGATACATTCCTGGTTAAAGTTAACAATATATTTCATAATCAACACCCACACACTCCAAACACTTCAACTTTTGAAACCTTAACACATACATATCTGTTTAAACTGTACATGTACATCTGTTTGAAACCGAGTATATGATATCCACAAATATATACACTGTAAGTTCTCTGAGTTGCTTATTACAAACTGATTAACTTTATACACGTGCACTTCATTTCTTTTCAATTATCAAAAATAATTTCCAGAACATTTCCTAAAAATATTACACCTGATAAACAGTCATTAAGCCTGTGACTAAATCCTTATAGAAATCAAACACTATTAAAAATAGATACATGCATAGCTTGTAAAGGTATACTTCATTTCACAAAATGTCATGACTGTCTGATAAGCAGTAATTGCAATACCAAAGACAAATTTCTCAAGGAAATTCTTCAACAAAAATGCATTTCTATATTGTTATGTACACCCCTGCCTCTACCTTTGCTCAGCATATTTATAAATTAAATTTTTTTGTCAATGTTTCAAATATACGTACACAAAAACGATCATAGTTAGGTTGACTATCAAACATCTCGTTACAAATAAAGAATGAAATTTTTCTGGGAAGAAAGGTACAACAAACACCTGTTACAGCTACTGTATTCACAACATGATTGCAAGGTACCGGTCAGTCGGGTTATATCCTTTTAAGGCATTATATTCAAGGCATGCAACACCTTCTGACTCAGTTGTGGGTTGAAACACTGCCATCATTTCATGATACTAAGATTTGTGTTTTTTCTCAATTTCAATAATGATGCGGTATTGGGTACCGGCCGTGGGCTCAAATTCTGTGATTTGAGTAAAATGAGTTTAGAAATACCCGTTTCCACTTTGTTGAAAGCCTCATTATGGTATGTATGAATAAACATTATGGCACAATGCTTGAATGTTGCACATCTAACCTCGAGTGTTTATGACGGAAGTTTTCCTGACTTTCAAATCAACTGAAGAACAGTAAAATAATGAAGAAAATTCTAATTTGCATAATCCACTCAGTGCAGGAACAAGCGAAAGTGCACTTTTGCACACTCATGACTTCCTTTTTGTGGAATAACACCCCATGTATGACCAACTTCTGTTGGAATGTACACCCCTCACTTGACAACCACTAAATAAAATTTCTCGTCTTGTAATATCTAAAACTTCCAAATTCCCCCACCCCATGAAGCTTAAAATGGCCTGAAAAGTCGGGTTGTTTCTAGCGATACTGATAAATATCCAGCTTGATGCAACACAGTGCACCTAGGCCATCGGCAAAGTACAGATACAAGTCCCTGTCGTCTGCCTTCCCCTCCCCGTCTCCTCCTGGGTCTCTCAGGTAGACCGGTAGGAAACTGTGATGGCCCCCACCTATGAACGGATGGATGGCAATGATGTCGCCGGCCATGTCAAACCAGTAGAGGCTCTCTCGGTAGTAAGCACTGGTCTCGTCACTGCTGGAGATCGTAGCTGAGACGATAAAGCCCGCTGTGGATGTACAATAATCATCAGATATCACTGGACGTTGTTTATCAGAACTGATGCCTCAATTACATGAGAATTGGAAATTTGTGACCTGGCATTCCAAAACCACGCTGAAGGCTTCTTAGCTGTTATCGAGCAGGAAGTTGTGGGTTCCTATCCCACCTGAGTATGTTTGTGATTGTTTTCTGGCATCTCTCGGACCATTTTGAGAATACAGTGTGAATACGTACATCGGTGTATGAGCAAAACTCGGTATAAAGTGAACATCCCTGACGTAAAGCCAAATTAATATCATTGACCATTAACTGAAATGGGTGCCTAAAAATCACACTGAGAGTTGCAAAATCCAGGACAGCTGGTGGGCTAAGGGTTTGTCATTCCTCAAGTTTCATACATGAAAGTGGATGAAATGAGGCTAGATTTCAAACGGAAGTTTGTCCTCAGTGAACAATATTCCTACGAAATGCATGCAAGTACATAAACACTCTGTATCAGAAGCAACAGGGTTGAACGTCTGTCATTTCTGGCAAGAGGTTTGAACATTAACCTTGTTCGCCAAGATAGCATAGCTCCTTAGGCCTCCCTGGTACCATCACATCCTTCACTTCCAAGACATCTGGCTTCTGCTCCCCTTCAAGAAGTTCACCCTCACTGTGGAAGGTTGAGGAAAACAAACTACCGGTAGATTGTCACCTGCTGACCGAGTTCCCAAGCTACACCAAGTTGCCAAAATCCACATCTCTGAGGTTGTACTAGCAGCATGTGATATTATGAACATTAATTCATGTAATTGATACTCAATTCATCAAATCCGACTTGACTTTTTTTGGAGGGTAAAAACAATGACGGGATCGGTGAAATCTTCAAGTTGATTACATGCCGACAGATTTTGAGTGAATTGGGCAATTTTGCTGGGTGTGAAAACTGAAACTTGTTCCAGCACAATCTTGATAACATCTGACAACTGTTTGCACTACTTACTCCATTCTGCGTCTTCTTAGTACAAGTACATGATTGTCCATGCCATAGAAAGTTGCACTGTACTGTTCAGTCCCATCACTCCTTGCCATTATCTCAGTTGTGCTCAGCACTTTGGGGTTGTCTAGGGAAACAGACATGGCAATATATTGGGCATCTGAGTACTAATCGCATATAAACACCTCTGAGTTGGACAGTTTTCCCATTCTAATGTGCTCTTTGCATCACAGCACTATAGGCATGCAGAGCCTTGAACTGGCAGTTTGTACAATCGCATCAGAATCGGGTCAACGTAGCTTTTCCAAATACTGTCCAATGGCATGGTATAAGAACTAACGCAGTACGAGCAAAAGTACTACTCAACATACACGGGAATCACTGAACCGGCTATACTTATTGTGTAAAGCTGCCAGATGGAGGCTCTGCATGCCTACGGGGGCAGCATGCAAAGAGTAAATATCGACATGTATTGTCAAGAGCAAATGATCTTATGTGGGCGGCTGTAAGCTGGGTGATAAAGGAACAGACTGATTTCACACGCTTTCCTGCTGGCAAATGAAAAGAAAGCGCCCTTTAAACAATGGGCTAAGAATTTGTGGACAGCACTGTCCAACAAACATGAATATTGGATTTTGATGGACTTTTTTTAATGATAAGATTAATTATAAATGGGAACAGAAGTGCAACAGAGCGGTTCAAAACCAGCGTATTTAAAACTGGACGATAGTCATCAGATGGGATGGCACTGTGAATTGACTTACCTGCACTCCCAGCGGGGAGATACAAGAGAAGTCCATTGTCATTGGGTGGTGTGGAAAATCTGCTGGAGCTCAAATGAACGATCACAAGTGGCTTCAATGCTTCAATGTCCATCGCGTACACGCCCTCTAGCGTTGAGACGTAGACGGTGCCCTTGGCGACATCCAGCTTCTGTATACTGGTCAACTCGGTGGACCAGCACTCTGTCTGTTTCTCCAAGTCGCACACTGTGACCCTGGAAATCAATGGGTATGGTTCATGATCACTACAGCCCAGGGGGATGCAAAGGTTCGTCACGCTCAGTCCTGGCTCTTCAAGCAGATTCTACACATTCTTGGCAAGCATGGTCACAATTTGAGTCAGCAGACCAGACAGAAGACCATTCACAAGACCAGTCACAAGACCTGTCATAAGGCCAGTCACAAGTAACAGGGTGAACAATGAAAAGGAACGTTTTTGTTGCAGTTCATTTGAATAGTTTGTGACTTGAATTTAGACTGGAGCGCTTGTGTTGGTCTTGTGAGGATTTTTTGAAGTCATTTGATGGTTTCATGAGGTCTCGACAACAGCGCTGCCAATGAATCCAGAACCGGTTCTTACTTTGTCTTTTCCTTGTTGGTGCCGACAATTTTATACCCTTCGCAAGACAAAAAATATCTCTCCTTGCTGGAATCTTGCTCCTTTCTTTGCCCAAACTTCTTGAAGCTGAGAATGTTGCCCCGATCATCGAAAATCTGCATACTTTCAAAGACACAGGACAGGGGATAAAAATGCATGGAGTACGTTTTGGATCCATGATGATATCAATGAACGATCCTTGATTGTCAGAACACTGGAATACCAAAGTGAAAGTGTTCCACGCCTTAGGCCAAGTTCTATTTGTCAACCAGTAGGTCGATTTTTTTTCTAGTACCCAGCATTTATTTTATGCAGGGAGTTACTGTGCACAATCATCTCGTGGTTGACAAATTGGCCGTTGATCGAACTTGTCCAAGACTTGTTTTTCTCAGAGTGTCTTGCGTGTCAATTTAGTCTGGCATCGAGGTTGATTTCATGTGTGGCTTTAGTCTGGCATTGAGGTTGATTTCATGTGTGGCTTCAGTCTGGCATTGAGGTTGATTTCGTATCAGCTTTTGATCCTAACAATTCGACCTGTAGGAATCAGCTTGTATGCGCAACTGTGGTGGGTCCAAGCTAAAAGGAAATTGAATGTTATCACTCTGTTTTAACTTTGCTTTACCAGTTGATGGAGAGCATAGATCATTGTTAAAGATAATATGATCTAATATTGACCTCAAGACAAGCTCAGTAATTAACTTTGCAAATCTGCAAAAATCTTACTTAAATTAGCATTTTCAACCATGCCAAATGTAGGCATGGAGCATGAGATGACCTTCCCTTTCAAAAGTTCAGCCCTTCCTGACACCAGGACTTCATTGCTTATCTTTAACATGGCCGAAGGTGACATATGCTTCTTCCTAGACAATTTGAAAAACCTCTGGGAGGAGAGCATCATGATGTTCACTCACTCATTCACCCCTTCCAGTCATTTGGTACAGGAAAATATGGTTTAATTACTCGACCAAATAAAACGCCAAATGCTATCATCAATCTGGGAACATCTACATGTGTTTTGAATTCAAAATCTCACTCTATCCTACTTGAGGTGCGTAAGCTTGCGTTGCGGCCATGCCTTGGGATCGTCTTTGAAGGCAAAGAGTAGACTGGCCGGTGGGTTTGGAGCACTCCAGCAGGAGCAGTCACTCAACAGGAGCCAGCCGTCAGGTAGGCTTGATCGGTACCCGTAAGGACGTTTCTCTTTACTCCTGACAACAATTGGCCGGCTGAAACTCTCCGCCGAGGTGCACTCAATGAACTGTAAAAAATCAGTTATCGCCCACCTTCATAAACTTACAGATGAGGGCTGTTGGGGCACACCTCACGAAAACCATGTACTTAATAATTCTGTCTTTGCAAACTGACATGAAGGTATGTGCGCTCACTCTGCACACTGAAGTGCCATTTAAAGATGGTAGTTTTTATAAAATAACACACAAATATTTGGTGGGTACATGCGCACACTTCAGAGAAAACTGCTATAGAAGGTCTGACACATTCATTCTCTCCCTCTCTGTATACTAGAGGAATACTGTCGTGTTTGAGTAAAATCCTTTCAAATGGTTTAGATTGAGAAAAGTATTAACATACATAATAATTGTAAACAGTGTCTGAATCATATATGTACTTTACAGCAACAAAATTAATAACTTGGACTTGTTCTTCTGCGAGTGTTACAAACTGAATATCATAGACAATCCAGTAATTCTCTTGTAGCCATCATGTTGGGTCAATTCCCTGTTTTTATAGAGATTTGTTCTCACTGTAAAGACGTTTAAATGATCTGTCACCATTCAGTCACTATTTCTGTCCAGGATACCAAAACAAAAATCTACAATCTGAGATTTTGCGCGATATTATTCACTCTGGACTTGAACAAATTTAGAGTGAAGACTGCTATATACATACCACGAATACATCGTAACTTGGCATGATCAGCAGCAATACGACCGTTGCCTTGCCAACGTACAGAACCTTTTTCAAGGTGATCCGTGCCATTTGGAAGTTGTAACGGTTCCTCTTTCCCTCAACATACTTGGCAATGTCCTTACTGGTTGACGGATGATGTTGGGCCACTGGATGCGTGAAATTTTCATCACTAATTTTGTGATTCAAAAACTCCATTACCATCTTCTCAAGGAAATGACAAAAAAGACGATAAATCAGACAGGTAAGACAAGACGCCATTTTTATGCTACCACTTCAGGGCGATATTATATTTAGCCAAAAATTGGAACTTTGAAAGGAGCAAGATATTGCTGCCAACTTTTGATATACAACCACATTCCACAAATATTGCTTCCAAAGAGTCATTGAACAGTATCTGTACGGTATTTCTTACAACCTCATATTTTTCAACACTCTGGGAGGCACCTGCAGAGTGGCATTTGCTACTACAACAAACCGTGAACAGCGGCCAAGCTACGGTTTAACACATGGTCCACCTCCATGGACTCCTCATACTTTGTACATGCTTAACAAACGGGAGACTGGCATGTTTGGACATCAGCTTCAAGTGAGTTGATGCATGCTACCCGTCAGCCGTGCCTGTTCATACAGATGCCCAGAGTGTGCTTTCATGTCCTCAAGACAAAAGTGGTTATTATGAATGAACTCTTTGAAGACAAGACCAGACACAAGACCACGCACAAGGACTGTGATTAGACCAGTAGCAAGTAACAGGGTGAATGATGACAAATGACTGTTCTTGAAGAGTTGAAGACTTGGATTCCAGCTAGAGGTTTTATGATGGTCTTGAGGTCTCGATACAAAATCCATCTACTCACATGGCTGTTGAAGTGATACTGCCTCCTGATGAAGAAGTCAAGGAAGTTTTCCGCTTCCCTGAGGAGCTTCGCAGCATAACTTGACTCAATTGCATCAAGAACACTCTGAAAGAGATTACAACAAAATCACAGTAACTACGTATCTCAAAGGAGGGCGTTTAGTGGAACTGTTCAGAAATTACATCAGTAACAGAGCTGATTTGTGAAAACTTGCTCGTCCAGGGATTAACCTTTTTTTGTTCCTTCAAGACGAGATCTACAAGGTCAACTTTGACCCTGGCTGATCCTTTGCGCTGGTAGATGACAGAGATGGCCGGCCGCGACTCTGCCTGAATCCATCTCAAGTCCTCTGGCCTTTTCCTACTGGGGGCATTTCGGGAAAGCCTGTTCGCCTCACACTGGTAGTAACAGCTCACGCTGGTGATTGCAAGGGTGACGGTTGTCGATGTCAAGGGGTCAGAGTAAATGATGTTCGGTTGTGGGAGGGAACTCTGACAGTCGAAGTTAGCTGCACGAGGATGATTGTTATCTGCAACGGGTAAAATATAAAAGGCATTTACTTCCATCCACAATTTTTGAAATGCCAACATATGGTGAAATGCTGCCAGTTTTCTCCTTCTGTCCATCAGTTTTTACAGGTTTCTATGCATTAAGCCAAAGAATGCAATATAAGGATAATGAGACAGGTCTATGGAGGGTAACAGAATACTTGCACGCCCCTCCTGCCTGGCGATGTGATTGAATCATTAAGGGCAGCCTCATCAAACACAATTTATTCATATTCGTTCATTCATATTCGCACTTATTGACATACGCAAATAAAATTTACAACAGAACTGAAGCAGGAAAGAAAAAAGGAAAACATTTAGGTTAAGATGATAAGAAGTCATTTCACTACGGATGCACACTCAGGTCAGCAGATGCAACTTCTATGAAAAACAATGTCCCCGACCTGTCTTGTCACTATCAAATTCGATTCTGACTCAGCCAATCAACATCACGAGTAAGTCGAAAAGTGACTTTTCTGAGATCGGTTCTTGTGATTATGGACAATAGCTTTATTGACTCATTCCTTTATCAAGATGTATTTTTGCATTGGGGAGATGTTAATTATATATAACGGATTTGCCCTTACCCAACGTACAAAAAAATATATATAAATATACGTTGGGTAAGGGCAAACCCGTTGTATATAATTGACCCATTCCTGGTAATAATGTAAGGTTCAAGCCTTTTCTTTGTGTTCTCACTCCTTACTTTAACAATTTCCTTTCTCTTTCCCAGACCGTCTCCACCTTGAACTGATGGGAAGGCAAAAATGAACCTGTCTGGTACTAGTGGGCTCACTCAGCATTTGTTGAGCTTTCCCCAAACAACCCTGGGACAACGCATAACTCGTTTTGACGATAACCAGGATTTCATCTTTGATTTCTCTCTAGCAAACCAAGCGAGAGAGTTAACGTTTTCACTGCTGAAAAATATCAATTCTAATTCCACTGGGGATAGATATGGGATCCAAAGTAAAGATCAATAGCACTTGGTCATTTTCTATAAATTCTCCATTTCTCTTTCTGAGAGAGTAACTGTTGCATCTTCTGTTAGCCTCATCAGTCTTACCATAGTTGTCCCATCGATGCAGCTCACTGTCGCAGCAGGGGTCACCCAGGTGAACTTGTCTGGTGGAAAAAAAAGAATCGCTTCTTTAGAAACGAGTCGTTACAAACATAAAACAAAGCTCATGCTACAACCAATAGATTTCATGTCCCATTTGTCCCTCATTTAAATTACAAATATCCTGTATGATTGAGACCTCAGCCTGAGAATGCCTCTCATCTAATTGGTGGACCTTTGATCACATGCATCTCAATGAATGATTTGTTCCAGTGCAGAGCACAGCCTCGATGCCACATGTGACGTTTTGTCCCACGTCAAAAGAAGAGTTTCCAGAGTAGCCACAGTCACAAGAAATTTCGGAAAATTTGTGGGTGATGCACGGATTTATCCAGAACCAGCAAAGACAATTCGGTCACTGCGGCTTGTCTATACCCCCTCAAGACTGTGATCATGAGTGACCAGACAGTCCCTACTTCAGTCCCAAACTGGACCCTCTTCTGGTCACTCAGAGTCCCACAAGGCACATACACTGCAGGTTTCCAATGGTGACCTCAGTACCAAATCATATGCATATAATATACACCCAATTTTGCAAGTGCGCGTTTCCTTACCCAGTGTACGCATCCATGCAGACCTTTGTCATTGGTGGGAGATTCTGCATCATGGCACCGGTCAAATGACCTTTAGGGGTCACATGAAGGTCAAGGGTAAATCCCTCAATGTCAGCATTCTGCTTGCGCAATGCCCCATAAGAGAGTCTTTTAAGATAACAGGAAAGTAAAAATCATACTAGTTCAATACATGAAAACAACCAACTCTGCTTCGTGTGCTACAAGAAGGCTGATCCTAACAGAGCCAAGGGATATTATTTCATCTGAACAGCTGGCCACCTGTCCTGAGAGGACAGGCAGAAAAAATAAGGCCAGGCAGTAATTGCTTATTCAAAATGTAAAAGTCTCCTTTTTAAACACAAATCTTTTGATCTGGTGAGCAGGTCTTCCCTGTTCTTTCCTGAATACTTCGTGCAGTGGTTAAATACGGTCTCAGATAGCACAAAGGGATGTCAACATTTCAAAATTTGTCTGGGATAGTGTCTGGGATGGCAGTTTTTAACTTTGGCTGAGAAAGGACAGGCACATCCAAAATGAAACCCTGGCCGAAGGGCCTCTGTATTTTCTCTGATATCACCGCAGTGAATTTTTCTCGAACCAAGACTTCAGGTATGTTTAAGTAACACCTTGAAGTCACTTTGGCACCACTATCAAGAAAATCTGACAAGCCGTTCTTGCAGTCAGCCAAATATGCAAATTTTTTCATGGACATGCTCAGTGCCCGTGGGATGAGAGGCCATGAATTTCAACAAACCATACATCGCATTCAGAAAACTTGAACTTGAGTCGTTGAAAACTGCGCATTATAAGTACTTGTAATGAGTGTCAATTAATTAATTAATAATTTCATAAAGATTAGATGTGGGACAGCCGAGCTCTTTGGTTGGCTCGTTGAACTGGCTTACCCGTCGTATCTGTAGGTGGGTTGCTGCAGACCCCTTCGCCACACCAAGGGGAGAACGCGCAGGGGCTCAGAGACTGCTTTCCTCAGGGCTGCCTTCCGAGCTGCGATCCACTCCCCAAAGAGCCACCACGGGTGGGGTCTAATGTCGTCCTCTGTCACCACAGTGGCAATGTCGCCGGGCCCTCTGCTCCAGATATTGCTGATCAGACCAGGCATATTATGCACATTTCTGCATGCTTTCTTTGTAACAAGCTTTACACTTTAAACTTCTTGATCCTTTTAAAACAATTATAAATCTGCCATTTTCCATTGAATTAAGAAAGAACAAACACTGTTGCTATTTTTCAACACATCAACAAGAATTAAGTAGTTTAAAAAATGGCTCTCAGAAAAGTCCTTTGTTTAGATGTCCATGAAAATCTGGAAACTTCAGAAAGTGTTTTGCGAATGCAGGTATCCTTACATATAGGAGCTAGAAACCTACAGTACATGTAGAAATAGGTCTAGTCATCTTAGCTGTGCACTACTGAAAACTCCCTGACAGGATGAATCAAACATTAGCCTGGTTAAAGATTACTACTTGTCTAAGCAAAGTGGCACTTGGGTGAGAATGTAAGCGATATAAGGCTCAAAATGTTATGCATTTCATAGTTTTGATTTGGGAATATAAGGGATATGATGTTGAAAAGTTTTATGTACTCCAGAATTTTTCCATCCACTGTACTTGAGCTTGGCCGTTGTTTTGACAGTAAATATTGCTTCGGATGATGAGCATTCAAAATGAGCAGACATTAGGCTGCATTCAGAAATATAGCACAGATATTGATCAGATAGCTCTCGTTGGTCATCAGTACGTGGGTGTTTGGCTGCGCATCAGGTGTTTCCGGGCATACCTTGCTTTTTTGAAGAAGTCAAAATCGATGGCTAAAATAATGCTAGCCACAAATGGTGGAGTCAGGCGACCAAAATTACCTTGTCAAAGAAACATGGTACGCATTCTCGGCAGCTACTCCCTCGTTGAGCATGGCCAGGACAAAGGACAGATACATCCCAACAAAGGCACTGTCTGGGCCTTGAAGCTTCTCCAGATAGCCTCTGGCCCCTGTTAGCCAGACTCGATTCCTATGTGCCGAATCCCGAAAATCTTGGTTGGCTGAATCTGTATTGACAAGCAAATAAACTTGGCTCTTAAATTTCCCAGTGGTAGTGCTATTTTTCCAGTGGCATAGTTATTTTTGTTTTATATCATAAAGGGACAACCAGTTCAATTGATAGGTGTAAATGTATAGAAATATACTACAATCTAATCTCAGTTCATCTTGATTCCACATGTAGTTTAAATGTGGCTCAATGGACAACTGTCCGCTTTAGTGATGAAAATGCAAGACAGATGCAATGAAATGAGGGATTCACCGTCAATTTGCTTTATCTGCACAGAGTGATTGAGGGCACTCAGATGCACATCCATTAGTTTGGCAATTAGCACTAACAGGTAAATACAATGTAACGCTGCAATAAATGCAGTAAGATCCTGTGTGATTGTCACAGCCAGGGGAGGGTTGGGGTGAAGGCTTTGTCTGCACTCCTGGCTGTGGCTGTAATGCATATGTCAATGGCATGTATACAGCCACATCCACAAAGCTGCTGGCTTCCAAAGCCACGTCACTGCTTTGACAAAGTGACAAATCTGCCCAAAACCGAGATTTTAGGCAATCTGATATTTTTACATATTCTCATTTTTTATGTCATCCACATGGTTACCGAATTTTGACACAAAAACAGTGTCAATTGCACTAAGAACACAAAGCAATGATAGTGAACCGAGTCAGTTTTTCATTTTCTCAAATTGACAAACCTTGTGAATCTCACTGACTTTCCACATATGCTATACACATGCCTTGTGGTTTGCATTTTGACAAAGGGATGAATCTGTGTTCTTCAATGTCTTACAGTTTATAAATATGCACATGCTGTGTACTGCAATGTTACGTTCAGTGTGCACTCTAAAATTCCAAGTGACAATTTTTTTATTTTAATAAATGTCTCCTAAAATTAGATATGATCGGTGAAAACAGCGATAATATGCCGCCATTTCATAATAATGGGCTACTGCATACATAAAAAACTTTTCAGTGTTTTGACCCAAAAAATATGTGATTCCTCAATATGAAAAAATTGTTCAACTTTGAGTATGATTTTCTCGAAATAAGCCTTGAGGCTGAGTGGTGACAATATATTCATTATTAGCAACAGTTTCCCTATTACTAGCCAATGCAGACACTGCAAAACCATCCTAGTAGGCTCAGTAGCCCTTCCTTCATTACTGGCAAGGTGGCCGGCGTGGCAGTGCAGTAGGGATTCCATGGCGGCTAACACCGCCTCACGGCTGCAGTGTTCCATCACCGATTCCCCCGGTTCCTCCCACTGGAAATCCTGCATGCTCCTCGGGGGCGTCTGCTCCACGGCCTGAGCTTGCTGCGCCGTAGTCGACCACAGTCTGGCAGCCTGAATTGCTGAATGACCGGCCATCAATCTGAGAAAAATGATACCACAAGAATGAAACCTTAATCCATGCAACGATGGTGCACATGTGCACATTATGAAATGCTTAGCTAAAGCCATTTAACACTAACCCCCAAAGGGTTGCTGGCCCTAACCTTCCACATTCACACAAAGTTAAACACCCGTATGGGACTTTGTGCACAGAGGCTGTTGGTC
>NW_019091579.1:141806-162678 GCF_001949145.1 Acanthaster planci | reverse complement strand
AAACACTTTACTACTGCTTAATTCTGTGTGCTTGGGGAAGGTTAGGGTTGAGCAGCTGTGCACCGACAAAATTCACGCACACAAACTCACTTTAAGAATATAACAAACATAAAGAGGGACAGGCATGGTAAGCTACACTTTAAACTCCCAAGTGACTTTATCTTCAATGAGACTTCCCCCAAGATGTAAATATACCCATCTTCGATGCAATTATTCAACCACACTACTCGTACAGAATTTGACACTGCACCCACCCTTGGTCGTAAGCCGAAGCCGTCAGAGCCAGGGACTGCAGGGTCAGCTTGTCTGCGATCTTGGGGTGAACCTTCCTAGAGGCCACCTCGGCAGCCTCCCGAAAGAAGTGCCCAGCTGAGTCTGGCTGGTCAAAGCTCACCAACAGGCGGCCAATCTCAACCAGCACCATGGCTCGGTGACGGGCCCATAAAGTGCTCTGCTCTGTCTCAGAAATCAGGTCTAAAAAGAGAGACAACATACTCAGTTGAGCACAGCCCATTGCAGTATCTTAAGGCCAAACAAAAAAATAGTTGTGTTTCCGGTTACCCAAGCCAACCTAGAGATCACACGGCACCTATATCTATTTATTCGACAAATCAATAAAATATAAAAACGTATGGTGCCTTGCCCCAGCAAAACTGGGGACAAAACCTTGCTGTACGGGACACCAAGGTCGTGTTTGATGTCATGGTATTTATAATTCAGCCTTTAAACTGTTCAATAGGACGGAGTCATTACCGGGTGGATATCGTTTGGCAATCTTTATGAAGGATTCCTGGGCTTTCGTGCATCTGCCCCTGGTCCACCATACATAGGCCATGGCGTGATCAAAACAATACTTCACCAGCTTGGGATATCTGTGACAGAAAACAGGGGGAAAATATTGATGAATGAAAAGTTTGCAAGGATCTCTGCCTCAATTCTGTTCTTCACCTTATCTTAAACTCTTCCCACACACTCCTCTTGTGCAGTTAGCCTGGATCCCCACAAGTTGAGTACACTTCTGCACTGGCATGGGATTAATCCAGGTGAGTGCTAATTGGTGGACTTAAGATATGCCTATTGAAGTGCAAGACGGGTAAAGGATAGAAAAGCTATCAGATGCAGACACATTCTAAATGCAAAAATTGAGATTTTTGCAAGTACATGTAAGTAATATTTGTAGAAAAATCACAAATATTTCAGAAACTTATTCATTCTTTTGGTTGAGAGCCCGTTACAAAGGTTCTTTATGATAAAAGTACTAACTGGTTTCAAACTCTTTTTAGTTTCATAGGAAATCTTGACTCCTATCTTACAGATGCTAGGCCTCACACATGACAATCATTACGGTTACGTGGGCACACAAAAAAACCAATGAATATGCATTTCATTGGCCACGCCCAAGCTACAGACCTCTTTCTCAGGCATCGCTTGACCTGCTGGACGTCCCCATCCTTGCAGCCCTGCTGTTCTGACGGGGAAGCTCCACCCTTTTTGGGGTCACCGCTCCGAAGTGGAAGTGCCAAGTTGATGTAATGTGCCAGGGCTAGGGAAAACAACCACACTCATGTTAGCGTCGAGTACCAGAAAGACGCAAAATATAAATGACAAAATACCTTCTCTTATAAAAAAGTACAAGTTCCTCCACATGCACAAAATCAAGCTTCTTACGTAAATAATTAGCTTTCCCTGTTTTTCATTGCAATTCAGTGATTAGTGGAGGCCTACAGCCCTGTAATATTAAACTTAACAAACACAACCACCACTCAAACCCCCCCCCAAAAAAAGCAAAGAACCCCCCAAATATAGACACATGTACAACGTATCAATAAATAAATCAAATAAATGAACAAAAGAAAAATTTATTTAAATTTAGCATTTATGCCATTTTTCTTCATCGACACACTGACATGACTGAGAGACATTATGTGTTTGAACCATTCTCATATAGCAACATTAGTTTATGCTAACTTCATTCCTTCCCCCAGGTACTGTACATGTAACATGGCTCTAGCTCTGTGATTGAAAACTGCTTCATTCAACTGATGCTATGGGTATGCATCCAAATGCACGCGCTGGTTTAGCCAAGCCAGGCACATACAAGCATGCAGGCAAAAGAATTTTCATCGGAATGAATACAAATCTGTGACACCTTCACATGAGATCCTATCAATGGCATTCAAGTGCCTGTTACATAGTTCCCTCCCAGTCATCTTGGAAGGGGTTTGGGGACAGAGTCTCAGTGTGAGCACATTTTAAGTACCAGTACCACTCGATACAATTTAGTTACGAGTGTAGGAGGAAGGGGTTGGCCTATCACAGTGATCCAGGACCCCTGGACACATACCTGCTATCTTCCACTCCACTGTGTCGTACACCTGGCAGCTGGCAGGCAGAATCCACAGCTTCCTCTCAGGGTGTGGGCTCCAATCATATTGCCAATGCTTCCGTCTCCAAAGAGATTTGGTGTCACGCCTCAAATGAGTGGACTTTAAATAGAAAGATAAGGATGGGCATCGTGTCACAATTTATACACGTACATGTATTTGCCAGTGACATGCCTTCTGACAGATGAAGTTTGAAGTGCTCTGGGAGTTGTAATTTTTCAATCACTTTTTTTTTTGGAGGGGCGGATAAAAAGATGTTTATCTTTTATGTGATTTGTTTCAAGTCTGTGTCACCTAATGAGCTTGTTCGATATTTCAAAAAGGCAAGACTGGCTGCACTGATCTCGAGTGTGCATGCTCTTCCCGAAATACCCTCCGATGCTGTTCATTTTGGGCATGTACTGTTGAAATACCTCAAGGGAAATCCTTATCCAATAACCTACTAAGACGTAATGGTGAAAAATACAGGTCACTGTCGCAGCAAGTTTAGAAATTCTCCATAGAGCATATTTCCACAGGTTTGGGGGGACAGGATGAGGGAAATGTACATGCATTTGTTTGCAAAGAGCTTTGGTCCTCGTTAAAAGCACTACATGAGGACCTGTTATTATTATTATTATTATTGTGCCTATGGCACGCTCAAAGATATCCAAAGAGGACTACGTTATTTTTAGTAAACAGCAGCAGCAAGTGTCTATGATCTCACCCTCATTCCATGAGGTCCCACTGCCTCAACGAGGTTCCACTTGATCTGCTTCTCAAGGATTGCCAGGTTTCTGCCAAGCCAGCGCAACTGTAAAGCAGCGAGCTTGGCCTTGCCACGATGCTGGGATAGGGCCGGCTTCAGTCCTGGGGGCAACGGACTGGTCGTGGAGAAACCTTTTTCCATGCACAGCTCCATCAAAGTAGGGACCCTCTGTGGCCTGTTTTCAACCTCCACTACAACCAAAAAGAATGAAAACCAATCCTAACACTTGACAATTGCTGTCCGTAAGGTGATTCACATCAGGTCAAGATCGTCTTCCCTTGAGAGCGACTAGGGCTGGCTCCATGTCCCCTAGTCTACTATACCATCATCAGATGACAGGAAAGGTTCTACAAGCCCAGCAGCATGATCAGTTGATGCATCACTGAGGAAGTCGTGAAGGATGCTACGCAAAAACTCCAACTGATACCTTCACAGTTTTTGCTGTGAGTAACTGTTTTAATTCTTTGTAATATGAGAAATATTGTTAAGAATACACTGTATAATATCATACAAATCCTAGGCCAAATAACTCAGGTCATTAAAGCATAAGCATTATAATTCAGATGATTGAGCTGGAGTCACATTTTAATTAAATGAATCAAGACCTTGCAAGTCTGCTGAAATAAACTACATGTGTACACCGTACTTTACCTCGACAGGACAAATCCTCGAAGTCATCATCTTCCATAAACGGCGCAAAAAAATCCCGCCGGAACTGTCGCAATCTTTGCCTCTGTAACCTGGTCTTGCCTCTACGGTTTGAAGTGGTTGACCGGGGGAGAGGTGCCATTTGCACTGCATCACTGTCGTCATCGCTGCTGACACTCTCTTCAGTTGTTGCATCGTCACTGACAGCCTCGTCTTCCCCATCCTCCTCCAGGACTCTCCTCTCAACTCTGTCTTCCAAATCGTGATCTTCTTCCTTGATTGTTGACCTGATGTCCAAGCCCTCTGCAGAACGTGCCACATTGTCTGCCGAGACGCCCAATGAGTGACCCCTGTCATCTTGCTCCACAGAGCAAGAGGGCACGGAATCACCACCAGTCTTGCCAGTCTCAGCCGATAGGGCCAAGGAGATGGACCGTTGGAACTGTCCCTTGCTCTGTATGGCAGCCAGCTGGCTTGCTGGGATGTCACTGGATTCTACATCCTCATCCATAGCTGCACGAGACAAGCAGGATCACATGAAAGTACAGATGTGGTGCATACCTGTATGTAAGTGCCTATATCGACAGCATCTCCCAGAACTCGGTACAATGTTTGTCACTCCATTAAGAGGCCATTATATGCTACTTTAATGATACATCCAGACATCAGACACTGTAGGCTTACAACTAGTGTCCAGGTACCGTGGGTACTGTGCGCAACACTGCGTTTTGTTAACTTTCTCAAAAACTTATAAGTTCCAGTAGTGCAGCAACAACTATAGGCCTACATGTACATTGGCCACAATCAATCCATCCAACCTACTGTACTTCCAGAACAAGGTTTACAGGTAGCCGTGTACAAACTCTCATAACACATTTTGGCTGTTGGATTGTCAGATCGTACCCTCATATCAAAGCTACATTTGTGCAATCAATTTTCATACATGCCTTCTTGGTAAAGTAGGCCTAGATGTCAAATTCTACAATTAGGCTATACTCGGCAAGGTCCATCTGTCTGGGTTAAATGCCGAGGAAACTAGATGTGCACGTGTAGCGCAGGTAGCCCTAATGTGCCTAAATGCCCTAAATGTGCATGTACATGTAGGCCTAGACCTACCTCAACGTCGGGAACCTTCGGTTCGGAAGTTCGGGGAGCGGGGTGTTGTGTTATCGAAAAGCGTTAGCAAAGTAGGCCTAGCTTTAGTAATAGTAACAGTACCTAGTACCTAGGCAAGCGATCCATGGTTTCGCGTTGCCTGTGCAACAACTCTTTTGGTTGGGGGCGTGCTACATTTACTACAGCGATCACCGACGAACGCGACGGGTGCGCGGTATGGTACGGTCACCGGCAGGTGCTAGGCATGGCCCACCAGGGGTCTTTATCACGAGTACCGTAGTACAAAAAATGCAGCACCATCTACACGTAATTAAGCCAAGGCCTAATCTTTATTTCTGTCACAGCCCATACCACAAGTCAGTCTGACAAGGTAGGCTATAAGATGGGTGCCGGATACTTCCTGAAAAGTACGGCGGTGCCAGATATGCAAGTCTTTCCAAATTTGCTTGTTGAATATGTTACTGTCATGCCATGTAGGTAGGAAGAGATGACACATGTAGGCGTGTTTGCTCGATCTTATGGCATGATTTTTTGACATCAGCCAAGCACCTCTTCTTTTAATTTAAGGTTGTTAAAGATTGTTTCAAAGAAGGAATGTAAAGTTTGTCGTTTTGGAAAATTTTTCATACACAGACATCACGCATGAGACAGGTAGTCTGAATTTGATATTTCCCCTGCTAAATCTGGTTCCTTAAATTAGGAAATGTTATAACTTTTCTAACTTTCTGTCTAATGGCTGATATACCAGCACTTGCCACTCTACAAAAAAAAAAATAGTGATGTCCGTTTGTGGGACTCATCCCAATTGAGATTTCATACGGGATCACACAGAGTAAATGGGTGATGTCATGCTGATTGCCGCCAACATTCATTTAGCAAAACTTCAAGAATGTACTGATTCCTTTTTTCTTGTAACTGTGTTCTTAAATGTTTATAGGCCTATATCTGTCAATAATTTCACATTTTGAATGTCTTGTGAAGTGATGAATGAGGATGTAGAATCCAGTGACATCCCAGCAAGCCAGCTGGCTGCCATACAGAGCAAGGGACAGTTCCAACGGTCCATCTCCTTGGCCCTATCGGCTGAGACTGGTGGTGACTTCCTGCCCTCTTGCTCTGTGGAGCAAGATGACAGGGGTCACTCGTTGGGCATCTCGGCAGACAATGTGGCACGTTCTGCAGAGGGCTTGGACATCGCGTCAACAATCAAGGAAGAAGATCATGATTTGGAAGACAGAGTTGAGAGGAGAGTCCTGGAGGAGGATGGGGAAGACGAGGCTGTCAGTGACGATGCAACAACTGAAGAGAGTGTCAGCAGTGATGACGACAGTGATGCAGTGCAAATGGCACCTCTCCCCCAGTCAACTGTTTCAAACCATAGAAGGAGGACGCAGTTACAGCGGCAAAGATTACGACAGCAGAAGAGGGACTTTTTTGCACCCTTCATTGAAGATGATGACTTGCATCTGTCCTGTGAAGGTGATAGGCATATCTCAGTGATGTTCAGATTTTGTTCTCTTTACAAGTTTGCATTCAGGTTTGTTCCTCAAGTGGTGTGCACAGTTACATGTATGCTCACTCACAATCCTTCACGTCCAATTATTCATTTACAGTATATTACATTGGTTGAGTCGCAGTAGTTGTTTTAGAACTGTTCCCCTTAGAAGTCCTTTGAATTTCTATTGACTTGTGTTTATAAATTGTCTGAATATTAGTACACATGTGCGCGCTAACCTTACATACCTAGTGTGGACTTGTGAACAAAAGATGTCCACACGATGCAGGAATGGAAGATGTTCTGTGGACTTACACATGTCCACAGGATGTTTCCCCTTCTTTGAAAAAGAAGTTAAGAGGCATTTTGCGGTAGGAGTCCTCTGTTGTTAAAGGAAGAGGAATAGTCAAGGAAATCTGGTACAAAAAGCCAGCTGAAAATCGTGTTCCTAGTTCAAGAAAAACAAGTATTTTCACTGAGTTTTCTTAACTGCAGAAAAGAAAAGAATGACCACACTAGGTATGCAAGGTAAGTGTGGGTGTGTATGTATTTGTGTTGTAATGGTAGATGTAATCAGTCAATCTGTGCTATCGTTCAGTCTTTGTACAAAAGGTTGATCATACATTGTACAATTTTTTGAGACCGTAGTTCCACCATCGGCCAATCTCATTTTCTATCTATTCACGGTTGTCAAAAATTGTTTTCAAACAAGGGAAGTAAAGTTGGAGATATATGATATCACCAATCATGCAGAGCAATGGAGCGATTATGAAGATCAACAGATCACACCCACAAGGCCTTTTTCTGCCAAAAGCAGCACAGGCCTTGACCATCCTGTAGTTACACAGGTGTGCATTTCTACTGGAATGCACTTCTCTTGTGCTCTTTGCCATTAGGTTCCATGCTGCTTTCTTACTAACAGTTAGTCTTAATTAGTAATTGAAGGTTAAATACAGCCAAGCTACTCTGCACATTTTGCCTTGGTTGTTGGAGCCATTTGCATTTAGCTTAGCAATGGGGTTATTTGTAATTTTGTTTTATTTATTACTGTTGTTACTTCACTCTTGATAGGCACAGTGGAAATTGAAAACAGGCAACAGTGGGTCCCTACTTTGATGGAGCTGTGCATGGAAAAGGGTTTCTCCACGACCACTCCGTTGCCCCCAGGACTGAAGCCGGCCCTATCCCAGCATCGTGGCAAGGCCAGGCTCGCTGCTTTACAGTTGCGCTGGCTTGGCAGAAACCTGGCAATCCTTGAGAAGCAGATCAAGTGGAACCTTGTTGAGGCATTGGGACCTCACGGTGTGAAGGTGAGATCGTAAGCACTTGCAACAAGGGCAGATCCTGGACTGACTTTTTTTGGCGGGGGGGGGCCAAACATTTTTTTTGGGGGGGGGAAAACCCAAAAAATTTGGAATTTTATCCTGTAAGTTTTTGCGACCTTTCTGAGGGGTGGGGCTTCTCATATGCTTCTGGAAGAAAGGTAAATCAAATAGGCCAAATAATTCACTTCTTTCATTACTTTTCAAGCAGGATTTTTTGGGAGGGCACTTTGTTCTGGTTGGGAGGGCCATGGTCTTCCTCATTACCGCCCAACGAGGGTGTGCTCTTGATTCAGCCCTCTCTTCCGATGTGCACTAAAACAAAAAATCCATTTTCTACATCTTCCCCCTCCCCCCATAAAACAAAAAAAAGTGGAAAGAGACCGTCTGGAAAATTTCCAAAGTTACTGCAACCATAACCTTAAAATGAAAAAAATAACTTTCACCATCGATTCTGAGTAGATTATTGCATGAAGGACCCCTTGTTAAGGAGGTCGCACTTGCCAGTTAGATGACACAGACTTGAAACACATCACAAACTGAAAATGCATTTTTGGTTATGATAAAAACTAATGAAATTATCATAATTCCCTTGACAGTTCACAACTTCATCTCTCACAAGGCTTAATAAGATTTTGTACATATTTTCAAAAATAGCGTCAGGCAAAGGTAAAACATGACACAGTGTCCTTCCTTTCCTTTTTATGTGAAGTCCACTCATTTGAGGCGTGACGCCAAATCTCTTTGGAGAAGGAAGCATTGGCATTACGAGTGGAGCCCACACCCTGAGAGGAAGCTGTGGATTCTGCCTGCCAGCTGCCAGGTGTATGACACAACAGACTGGAAGATAGCAGGTATGTGTCCAGGCATCCAGGATCATACTCTTCACCTCCTGAGCTCACAACTAAATAGCTCAAAATAACCAAGGAACATAAGGTGCCTCCTATAATCACTGGGTCACAAACATTCCTAAAACCATCCCTGGGGATTGTACGTGCATGTACACTAGCGGTGGAAGCGTTATACTGGGGTTGGGGTTAAATCAGCTTATTCATGCCTGGTAGTCTCACAACTGGTCTCCCCCACTTTAAAAATGGTTACACTGCCTTTGGGAGTGTATATTTTCAATGCCATTGTTTCTGGTGTAAATAGTGAATCAACACAAACCATCCCTGGCCCCGTCCCCCTCCATACCCATCCATACTCCTGGGTGGAGAGGGGCAAATGGGCGTAAAGTGACTTATCCAAGGTAATGACAGGTAACCAGCAGCTGGGTTCGAACCCCCAAACTGCACGTTTGTGAGTCACAACCCTTACCAGGTCGTATGTCTCCATAGTTGGCCCATTTGTGCACATCGAGATGAACATGTTGGCATTCTACATGCACATGCATGTGTCTGGCTTGCCCATACTGGTGCAAGCAGTTGACTGCGTGGCATAAGTCAAATGAAGCAGTTTCACATCACAAAACTGTTCAGCCAGGAGAAAGGGGCACAGACTGATGTCACCGTTAAAAAATTCTGACTTATCATGGCTCTCGGTCATGCCAGTATTTGATGAAAATGAATGACATTAATACTGAATTCAAATAAATTTTCTGTTTTCTATTCATATGGATTGATTTTTTTTTAGAGGATGTTTCTTTTCTTTTTTGTTTTGTGACTGATTGTTGTTTTTGCGTGTTCTGTTTTACATCCACAGTGTCAACAACCTCCACTAACACTGCACTGAGTGATCGCAGCAAATATTAAGGAAAATCCAATTTTTCAATCAAGAAGCTTGACTCGTTTGGGAGTACACATGTATTTTTGTCACCGGCGTTTTACCTCGTTCATGTACTCAGTGCTAACTTTTTTGTGATTGTTTATCCAAAGCCCTGGCTCACTACATCAGCTTGGCACTGCCACACTGGAGCGTCGACAGCAAAAGGGATGGGGCCTCCCAGTCAGAACATAAGGGCTGCTGGGATACAGATATACATGTACAACAGGTCAAGCGATGTCTGAGAAAGAGGTCTGTAGAATGGGCATCAACGGGATTTTTTGGGGCAGGGGGGGGGCAAAAACGTTTTTGGAAGGGGGTTTTCCAGATGAGGGGTCTGAGAACTCAGCAGCAACGAACTCGTAAATGACACGTGGTTTAATGTAATCTGTTCTATTTTTGTTTTGGCTATGTGACTTTGATGACTGTCATGAGAGGCTTAGAGTCCATACAATAGGAGTCAAGATTTCTTTCCCAAGTGAGGATAAGTGTTAACCAATTTGTCCTTTTCGAGAATAAATATTTTGGATGTACTTGATGTATTCTCAAGATACATATTGTGGATCTAATTGGTATATTTTGGGATAACCCAAAAACCTGTCAATAACGGGGGCCCTTAAAAACACAAAAGGAAACATACATGTGTGCAGCACAAAAAGATAAATGAAATTGCTTGGAAATTAGTGAATACAGACGCTTAGAATTATCCCATTTGAAAAATTAGACTTGCAAATGGTCATGTCAGACATTTCTCTGTTTTTATTTTAGGACTGAATGTTTACCTGTAGTGTACAAGAACATGAGTTTGTCGACACTTTGAACATTTTTTGTCTTTCAATCAGCACCAGGAAGAGCATATATTGTGCATGATCCAAACACACACCTTGGTTGACCCCAAAGCAGCTCAGATGTGCACTCAACTTGTCAGGATCTGAGTCAACTGTGCTGGAGAAATCCCTTGGAAGAGATCAACATATGAGGAGAAACAAAATTGAGGCATAGATCCAGCAAAATTTTCCGTTCATCAATTTTTCCCCCTGTTTTCTGTCACAGATATCCCAAGCTGGTGAAGTATTGTTTTGATCACGCCATGGCCTATGTATGGTGGACCAGGGGCAGATGCACGAAAGCCCAGGAATCCTTTATAAAGATTGCCAAACGATATCCACCCGGTAATGACTCCGTCCTTATTGAACAGTTTAAAGGCTGAATTATACATACCATGACATCAAACACGACCTTGGTGTCTCATACAGCAAGGTTTTGCCCACCAGTTTTGCTGGGGCAAGGCACCATAAGTTTTTATATTTTATTGATTTGTCGAATAAATAGATATGTGCCGTGTGATCTCTAGATTGGCTTGGGTAACCGGAAACACAACTATTTTTTTGTTTGGCCTTAAGGTACTGCAATGGGCTGCGCTCAACTGAGTATGTTCTCTCTCTTTTTAGACCTGATTTCTGAGACAGAGCAGAGCACTTTATGGGCTCGTCACCGAGCCATGGTGCTGGTTGAGATTGGCCGCCTGATGGTGAGCTTTGACCAACCGGACTCGGCTGGGAAGTTCTTTCGGGAGGCTGCCGAGGTGGCCTCTAGGAAGGTTCACCCCGGGATTGCAGACAAGCTCACCCTGCAGTCCCTGGCTCTGACAGCTTCGGCTTATGACCAAGGGTGGGCGTAACGTTTAACTTTGTACAAACCGCTCATAGGAGCTTGGCTGAATTTTTTTTTTATCATAATCAAGGCGGGCTAAGTGGGAAATGCCTAAAATGGAATATCCAGAGAGCAATTCCATGTTTTCTCTTTCTGTGTATCACTGCTGATGCAAACTAAATGCCTTTTTGAGGAAGTATATATCCCAACTGTCCTTTGCACTCGATATAAACTGCAGAAAATGGATGGAAACATGTAGGTTACTCATATTACATAACATAATATTTGCCAGTAACCTCTGGCAATTCCCTTTAGCATCCTATACAAAGCCTTCAGACGAGCAATCAGGACAAGTCCTTGAATGGACAGCTTAATTGCCATATACACGGTTTGTCATTATATTCCTTTAAGATGATAATTTTCCCATGGTGGATGCACTGTGATAAAAGCCAGGGTTTATTGGCACTTATCCGTACATGTACCTTTATTGTGTTTGAGTATTAAAGTCTGTGCACGTGGTATCATTTTTCAGCATGATGGCCGGCCATTCAGCAATCCAGGCTGCCAGACTTTGGTCAGTCACTGCTCAGCAAGTTCAGGCCGTGGAGCAGACGCCTGAGAGGACTTTGCTCTATTATGAGTGGGCAGATCGGGGGGAGCCTGTACCGGAGTACGGCTGCCGTGAGGCAGTGCTAGCCGCCGTGGAATCATTGCTGCACTGCCACGCCGGCCATGTCGTAGGTAATGAACAGCGAAGATGGTCTTGGAGTCCATCTTGCATTGACTAGCAATAGGGAAGCCGTGTTGAACCATTTTGAAAACTTGACTTGTCTTCCCACACAGCTGCAAAACTGTGTTTCGAAAAGATTGCGAAGGGTGAACAGTTCAAGGGCATTTTCATTCGCTTTTCCTCAAAGGTTTCAAAAGTTTTAGCTGATGCAATAGCCCATTACATGAAAAGCTCCACAAAATTTCTATTTTCACAATCAAGTTTAATTACGAGATATCAATTAGTAAATATGGATGTCACTTTGTCAAAACAGAAAGTCTAGAACATGGCATATGTTTGTACAGAGCATGTGCACATTCATGAAATGTAATACATTACAGAAAACCAATTTGTCACTTTGTCATTATGCCAATCCAGCAGCTTCTGTATTACGCATTTTTAAAGTTAGCAAGATTTATTAGGTGCATCACTTTGTAATAACGGAAAACTGAGCTGGCACACATGCATCACTTTTTGCTCTTTTTGACTTGGTAATCATTTGGGAGACATCAGAAAATTGCCGAATACCCCAAAAACTGTACTTGCCCAAAATCCGATTTGTTGGGCAGATTTGTCATTTTGCCATACGGTGTTGACAAGCGGCTTTGGAAGCAAGCAGCTTCCTGGTTACAGTTTTTATGTGTCTGGTACTCCAAGCTACACCCAGTAATTTATACAGCCCTCAACCCCTACCCTTCCACATGCTTTGGAAAATCTGATAGAATCTTAAAGTGTATTTTGCATGGTTAGAATAACACAACTGACTGAGACCCACAACAAGGTCTCTTGCCTAGCTTTGCAGATAATTGGCTTTGAAATCCCTTACATAATAGCAGCTCTATTACATTTCCATTGCTGAAGGAGAAAGTTGTTTTGGCAGCCATTTGATCTAGAGTGGCTTTTCATTCATTTATGTCATAGAAATAGAACAATACTTACCAGAAAAATAAGACTACCACAACAAAATTTTTTATAGGCTTGCTTGTATTTGCCTTAAAACAGATCCAGCCAGCCAGGATTGTCAAGATTCATTGCACAGGAATCGAGTCTGGCTAACTGGGGCCAAAGCTAATCTGGAGAAGCTTCAAGGCCCGGAGAGTGCCTTTGTTGGATTGTATCTGTCCTTTGTCCATGCCATGCTTAATGAGGCAAGGGATGCTGAGATTGCGTACCACCATTCTTTGACTAGGTAAATTTGATCCTCTCATGCAGAACACTGTACGTATTGAGCTTGGGCAAGTCACTTGGCCTACACTTGCATCTTTCCCTGTCTTGGCCAAGGTTACAGCAAATGCCTCATGCCAGGATTTGAACCTTAACCCTGTGACAGGAAGTTCCAACCTAACCATTAAAGCCCCTTTTCATTCTTTGTTTGAATTAAAGAGTATCCCCCCCCAAAAAAAATTAAATGTTGAAGAACACAGAAATCATAGAATACATTATCACCAACTTTGTGCAGCAATATCTGGAGAGGAGAGCCAGGTGACGTCTGGAGGGGGGAGGTGGGGAATGTTGCCACTGTGCTGAGGGAAACTGAAGTCAGACCCCACCCATGGTGGCTCTTCGGGGAATGGATCGCAGCTCGGAAGGCGGCCCTGGGGAAGTCGTTCTCAGAGCCCCTGCGAGTTCTACCATTGGTGTGGCGAAGAGGGCTGCAGCAGCCTGCATATAGATTTGATGGGTGAGTTAGCAAGAGTCAACCATGCCCAGAAAGCTATGAAGAAGATGGATGCCAGACCATTTTGATCATCTGGTGAAGAGAGTTGGGTCATAGACACATGAACGAAATCACATTTTGTTAGTTATCAAACATGTGTCAAAGATTGAAATACGAAATACTCGCTTTTTCTACACCAAAAAGGAACCTGTTTTGGTATTCAAGCATACAATATTATTTGAGAATCAGAGCACATGTGTGAACTGGCATGGGGCTGCACTGATTGGGCATATAGCCTGCACCCAAATGACCGGTAACTCTGGACACACTTTGTTTAATGTGCACTGTTTGAATGCCAAACTGGCTGATTCCCTTTTTCTCTTTTGAATAAGTGGGACTTCCACTGTGTGCATACTTTATCCACATTTTCTCGTTATCAGAATTCCATGTCTCCAAATCAGGAGTTGAACTTTGAAAAATCCCTGCCTTTATACACCACCCCCGTTTTGTTTTAATTCAAGACAAGTTTGTGGTATTCATTCAAATAGGGTCTTCTTTTAATTTCTCAACTACTGATATGATAGGAGGACTTTGCGCAAGCAAATTGCTGACATTGAGGGATTGACCCTTGACCTTCATGTGACCCCTAAAGGTCATCTGACCGGTGCCATGATGCAGAATCTCCCACCAATGACAAAGGTCTGCATGGATGCGTACACTGGGTAAGGAAACTGGGCGCTTGAGGTCACTTGAGGGAAATAAGGTGACAAGGGGAAATCTATGTGCCTTGCGTGACTGTGAGTGACCAGAAGAGGGTCCTGTCGGAGACCAAAATAGGACCATTTTCTGATTACTCACAGCCATTAGGGAGCAGAAACATCCACCAGTGACCAAATTCAGCCAGTCCATATATGTTTTACAACACCTCTGTCCAATACATCAAATAAAAAAGAAGCATGTTTTTAGGGCATTGTAACTAATCAACAAATTTTGAGTTTCAAAGACCCACTATCAATTGACAAGGGATTTTGATACTGAGATATACGTGTATACTGGATGAGAGAATTGTTTTAAAGATAAGAGAAATTATATGACATGAAGTGAGTTAGCTATTCTATGAGCTTTGATTTTTCATTCATAGGGGAGTTCAGCTCTATGGAATGAATGGTTTTCATGGATAAGGGAATAAATGTGTGCTTGGCTGGTCTTAAATGTGGAGTTAAGACCAGCTCAGGAGAACGGGTGCACGCAGGCTGGAGTATCATCAGCGTTCATTCTCTTGAGTGTAATCATTAGTTTAAGACTGGCCAAACACATTTATTCCCATTCATAAATACATGTACCTTCTTTTAGTCTGAGAGTCAAAAAAGTCAATATATGATAGATTTCCAATGATTTTGTTTTACTTCCATTTTCCCACACACCCCTGTCCATTTTGTGGTATATTCCTTGTGCAAGTTGTTCATGTGGCATGTTCTGCGTGCCGCGTCACGCACAGACTCTTGACCAGTAGGGATGGATTAAACTGTCTGGTATCCAGGTGCCAGAGCGTGTTAACGCAGTGGGTATTATCAAATGCTAATACACAGTCATGTTGCGTGTTGTTGAATAGGCAAACTGTCTAACGTATTTATGAATCTTCCTTTTTCACCAGGCAAGTTCATCTGGGAGGCGCATGCTGCAATGATGAGCTCCATCGATGGGACAACTACGGTGAGACCAACAGGGCTGGCAAGAGATGCAGAAACAGATATTGATAACTTTGCTAAAAGGCCAAGTGGGACTAATCTTTACATTGGATAATTGTGTTTTCCTCCTTTGACCATCGAATCAGTTTTATGCATTGGTAGCAAAGTTGGCACTCTCTCTTGGTCTAATGATCCCAACCAGTCAGATACCAAAGATGAAACCGTCCTGTTTGTCTAAAGGAAAGCCGTCCTGGGTATGTTACCGGTAAATGAAAGCTGAATAGATGCTCAATAAGCCCAGTGGCACTTAATTTTACCTTCCCGCTAGCACATTCAGGAAACGTTGTAAAAACGTTCTTAAAAAAAGAAAAGAAAAATCCTCAAAGCTATATATGTTGGTGTACACCATAACAGCAAAACCCACTGTCAGAAAAGCGTAACCACTTGCTGCTGGGTGCTTTTAAAAAGGCACATCTATGGGGAAGGCTTTTTAAACAACAAATCATCAAACGAAATCATTAGGAAAGTGACCAGCAGCTGATGTCCAGTTCTGACAAAGAAAAGACGCAAACTTTTCAAAATGGGGGGCAGGGGTGAACATTTTACCATTTGGCTGCGTTTCAAAATTTTGTCGGTAAAAATAAACTCCTTTGATTTTTTTGAACCCACTACAGATAACAGCTTTACTTGCAAGGTTAGCTTCGACTGTAATAGTAATGTCCCACAATCAAACATCATTTACTCTGACCCCAAGACATCAACAGTCACAACCCTGGTAATTAACAGCATGAGTAGATACTACGAATTGGAGGCTGACAGTCATGCCCAAATGGTCGCGGGCAAGAAATGTCCGGAGAACTTGAGGTGGATCCAGAGGGAGTCACAAGTTGCCATCTCCATCGTCTACCAGCGCGCTGGATTGGCCAGGGTCAAAGTCAACATTGTAGATCTTGTCTTGAAGGAACGAAAGAAGGTAATTTTCACAGGCAAACAACTTTTTTTCACAAATCAGCAGTTTTGTTGATTAGATATGCTGACCTGTTACTCTATCCTTGGAGGTAGTTTTTATACCTTTTGTCTATTTCAGAGCATACTCGATGCAATCAACTCAAGTTATGATGCCAGACTCATGAAGGAAGCTGACAACTTCCTTGATTTCTGCGTTAGGAGGCAGTATGATTTCCATGAGAAGGTCAGTAGATGCTGGAGCAGTGTAAGCTTGAAATATTCAGGTGTACACGGGAACTGTTACAAACTATTCTCTCTTTGTGGCTTCTGCGGTTTTAGAGACATCATAATTTTATAAGACATGCAGTGATTTAACAGTATCTGTCACTCAAAGGCACTGATGTATTATGTCCCCACAAATTGGGGCTCACCACATCTGAACATTCCTGAGACCATCTCAGCTCCCTGGGGAATTTACTCGCCTATTGCTGCCCTTCCAGGTGCAAACATGTTGAACACAGCTTCATATCTCCAGGCCTTAAAAGTACCCATTTGCCGCTGGCAGGAGAGAGGCGCATGCGGGCAAAATGACCTCCCCAAGGTCACAACATGTAACCACCTGTCAGGATTTTAACCCCTGTTGACCCTTTGATTGGAAATGACAAATGTGTTCCCTCAAAGGTACAGCTCTGAGAGGTGCCTGAATTTTTGGGGAGCGTTTCTCATTGAAATCATTTACATGACAGGGGATCAGTCTAACCAGGGGATGGCATGGCAACAGAGGATGTGTGAACACAATCTCTGCAATTCTGAACAAATCTCGTTGGGCCTTCAACCCTCAGACCCCCTTTCAATGTTGGGTCTATGGGTCTGCGCTGGTGGGGGATGGAGAGCGTACGGCTATTGCCAAGTGTCCCAACAATTTTGTCCAGGATTGTGGCTGGCTGTGATGTGCACAGGCAGGACTGTTGTTTTATTGAAAGGGTGCCCCAACTTAACTCCAGTTGATGCTGCCCTAACATGCCCATCCCCCGTTTACTTATACACACTCACACAAAGTCTGTGAAGTCTGTAGGGGCAGACCGTGTGTTGAACTTGGCCGCTGTGCATGACCCGTTGTGAAAATAAACATCAATCAGGGGGCACACCTTGGAGAGTTGACAAATGCCATTGGCTTTGCAATAAGAAACGTACAAAATTGTTCAAACGACTCTTCCAAATTAGTGTTGGTGGCATTTGGATGCATGTATCAAAAGTTACCCTTTCAGCTAGAAATAATACCATTCCCAGGTGGTTCCACAAACAATTCATCTTCTTACCTTTTTGATCGCTAACTTTGTGGTCATTCTATCTAATGAAGTTACTGATTGTGTCTTTGATGCACAGAATGTAACAAGGTTTCTGAAACTCAGACGGACTGATGGAAACATGGGGCAGCCAGAGTCACAACATCGCTTGGCCACCAAGAGGGAAATGGCCAAGTTTGTTGAAGGGGAGATGGAGCGGCACAACATCCTAATGATGCGGATGATCTTGAAAAAGGTTCTGTACGTGGGCAAGGCGACAGTTGTACTTTTGCTGACAATGTGGAGTCACGATGTATTTGTGGTAGGTATACACTACAGCAATCTCCACTCCACCCTAGCTTTGATCAAGTTAGATATGGTGGGGAAAAGTGGGTTGCAGTTTCCTGGACTGAATTGAAACAGCAGATTGAAATTTCCTCATGAGAACAAGTTGCTACACAAAATGTCTTGTTACGTACTGACGCTTTCCAAGCCCAATCAGAGGAATTGACCCAATGATGTGAAGCATACAAAATCACTGATCGTCTGAATGGTGGAAGTGTGTTCAGGCTATCAATATTGCAGTTAAATAAGTTGCATTTTTCCTCTAAATTGTATACCCACAAACTGCTTGTGTGTTAGGTTGGGAAAACTGAAATCTTTAAAATGCACTTCAGTGTGTAAGTAGGCAAGCATATTTTTGTATCAGTTAACAAAGTCAGAATCAGTGTGCGCACCATTTTTCTGAAGTGTGCCCAAGCAGCAGACTTGTTTGTTAGCTGCTGAAATTGGTACCAAACTATCTGTTACAGTTTATTGACTGCACTTCGGCAGAGAGTTTCAGCCAGCCTGTCCTCAGAAGGACTAATGAAATGGGTATGATTTGGTATGGAAGCCTGCACAATCGCTGGAACCTGCCGAGTGACTGCTCCTGCTGGAGTGCTCCAAACCCTACAGCCAGTCTGCTTTTTGCCTTTGACAATGATCTTGAGGAACGACCAGGACCTTATCTTAGTCACTTTATGTAAGATAAAGTACAATCAGGAGCTCAAAACAGCTATAGATGTTCCACAGTGATTCGCTACGGAATCTGTTTTTGTTGAGTAACAGTAACAAAACCCCGTATTCCAACAGAATAGTTCACATTCATTTTCCTTAGCCTTGACACACAACAAAACTGTGCATGGCAAGCTTCCTGCAGGTTGATTTTGTAAGGTTCACAGTGACATGAGATCAACCTCATTCCAGACTAAGTTACATGCAAGACACCCTGAGAAAAACCACTCTTGGGTGAGTTAGATCAGCAGCCAATTTGTCAACCACAATAAATTTCTGCTTTGTAAAGGACCTCCACATAAGATGTATGCTGGATACCAGGTAAAATCAACCCATTGGTATTAACAAACAAAACGTGGCCTCAGGTGTGGAATGCTTCACTTTGACAGTGTGTTCTGCCAAGCTAAGCATTGCTCACTGACAGCATCTGGCATCCCAAACTTTGTGTATTTTATCTCCTGTGACTTTGTAAGGATGAAGATGTTTGATGAAAAGGGCAACGCTCTCAGCTTTGAGACTTTTGCTAACAGAGGAGAGCAAGATGCCAGCAAGGCAAGATATTTTTTGTCTTGTGAAGGGCATAAAATCATCGGCACCAACAAGGAAAAGACAAAGTAAGTTACTGTCCTTTATCCAATGTACTACCTTAAAGTCATTCCATACTGTCATACATGTAGTAGAGTATTTATCTCAATTTATGAATTCAATGTGTGGATTCCCATAGGCTGATCAATATTAGGCAGGATTATGCAAGTACAAGTATTGGCCTTTATTCTCAAGGCGGCCATCTTGAAGTAAAAGTGAATTTCTTTATTACAGTCAATTACTGTAGACATTATACATTTATTAACTAGAACTAGAAATTAAAAAGTGTGAGAATGAAGTTGCTGCCTTAGTGACAGATTATAGATTACCATCCTTGTTATTTTATTATTATTTATTGTTTGTCTAAAAAGTCTCACAGCCAAACACTAAATTACAGTCAATTTACAGTTTATAAGAAGATGGTAAAACCATGTGAAATTAAAATATTTAAAATTACAAATATAAAAACAGTAATTATTTGTTAGGAACTGCATCAAGTAGAAAATAAACATATCAGAAAGACATATAAATGAATAAAATAACAGATTAGTGGGTTACTTCAAAATTGTGAATACAAACTCATGTCATCTTGATTTTCAAAATGAAAAAATCGAAGCAACGTACCCGTGATTGTAGCAAACCTGTCAGTCTCCTTCCCATTTCAGAGTGTTCTGTATGGGCCTTTTCGTTTCATACAGATCTGGGTTTGTGATCAGTGATCTAGCCATTGGTTTATATGACACAAGAACCTGCCTAGTGGATGGATTGAACCAGTGTTGGGATCACTTATCCAGATCTAGATCCATGTGAAACGAACAGGACCTAAGTGAGGTGGATTTGGGGAGCATGATCCAACAGGGGCATCTTGTGAATAAAGCCCAGTGTGGCGTACCTGGCATTGCCATAAATGTGTCAACACTCCACTTGGAGAGCATTTGCGTCCATCAGGGTTGTAGTGATCATCAATGTCACACGTTGACTTCCAGGGTCACAGTTTGCGACCTGGAGAAACAGACAGAGCTTTGGTCCAGCGAATTGACCAGCATACTGAAGCTGGACATGGCCAAGGGCACCGTCTACGTCTCAACGCGAGAGGGCCTGTTTGCCCTGGACATCAACACACTGAAGCCACTTGTGATCATTCATCTCAGGTCCAGCAGATTTATGGCACCACCCAATGACAACGGACTTCTGTTGAATCTCCCCGCTGGGAGTGCTGGTAAGTCCATTTACAATGCCATCCAATCATCATCCCTGGCTTCCGATCCAGGTTTAAATGCACTGGTTTAAAACCGCTGTGTTGCACTTTTGATTGAATTCATATTAGTGCCACTTTCTTGAGGTTTAGAGTCCAGAAAGGTCAAATTTCATTTGATGCCAGCCAAGAAAATTTTAAAGAACCAGTTGGTAACTTAATGACTTCTTAAAAGCTATATCCATACAAAGTTCTCTTGACCAACAGCAATGGTGAGATTTTGAAACTTTTCATGGTGAAGGTGGCAAATTTAGTAATAGGTTTGTGGTAACACTCTGCCAAAATATCTCTTTTGTATGTCTGGTGCTGAAAAGAACCAGAGGGTATGCTGCAGATAGTTTGCTCTGTCTCTTGTCAAGAGACTCCATCCTTGCAACATTAGACAAGCAGATTTCCTCTACCCAGGAGCAGCTCCAATCCAGCATTTCCGCAGCTGATAATGAAAAGATGCAGCAGCTCACCTCATCCTCCAGTGACCATACCTTCAAGGAATCCAGTGGG
>NW_019091579.1:113188-141007 GCF_001949145.1 Acanthaster planci | reverse complement strand
CGTTTCCGCAGCTGATTATGAAAAGATGCAGCAGCTCACCTCATCCTCCAGTGACCATACCTTCAAGGAATCCAGTGGGTTCACCCATATCACTACGCCTACCGCCCCCGACCCAGCACATGGGATCTTCTATATCCCAAAGCTCCTAACCCAGCTGAAATCACATCAAACCCCATCTTCCCCCAAGGAAATCTTTCACCAAGTACACCGTACATGTACCTATTCTGGGCCAATGAACCCTCTCTGTAGATGAAAGTTCTATTGTTGGGCATGAACTTTGCCTTGGTCCCCCATTTTCAAGAGATCATTCAATGCACCGAGCCTACCCTCTGCCATCTCGACAATACTAGAGCCAATGCGATCTGCCTGCAAATCAGACAAGACCTCCAGAAACGCAAGCCAGCCAAGCCCAACCTCTCAAGACAAGATCGGTCAGCCATCACACCACCCCACCAAGATAAGTCCATCCATATCCTCCGAGCAGACAAGGAAAACACCATGATTGTCATGAACAAGGCTGAGTATGATCACAAAGGTGGCAGACATCTTCAACTCCAACTACTGTCGCGTATTCCAGAAAGACCCCACACCTCTCCTTAAGAGGAAGCTGCAGCACAAATTTCTCACCCTCCGGTGTTTTGGCAATATATCTCAGTCCTTGTACAGACAGTTCCAGCAATCCAACTGCAAATGAGGGAGTCACCTGACAGACAAAACATACCGTCTCAAACGTTGGATATCCTCCGTTTCTTTTCAGAACCACACATACTCACAGAAGATATATGTTTGTATGGTGCTGCCACAAACCTATTAATAGGAATTAGCAAACTGCCCGAGGCACTCATACTTATAAATATGCAATTTATCATTATATTTGTTTCCATAGACTACCTCAAGGTGTTGAGCACGAATGAAGTGATGACAAGGATTGACGGGACTGAACAGGGTAATCGAACCTTCCTTGGCATGGACAATCATGTACTTCTACTCAGAAGACACAAAATGGAGTAAGGAAAATGGTCATATTTTACCTGAAATGGGCTTGGGAGAGACTTCAGCATTCACTTCCAGCCTTATTCATGCAAACTTGGTTAGCATTTTATCAAATTAAAATTTTATCATACACTTCACTGCTTTCACTCTCGAAATTTGAGTCAAATTGGGTGAAATGATGGTCAGTTGCATGAAAGAAGAATATTAATCACATCACAAGAATCGATTACAATGCAATAAATGCTTCTGCTAGAGAGTACAACCACAGAGATGCAGAACTCGGTACACAACATAAAACCTGTAGATTCGGCAGGTGGCAGTAGTGCAGCCATGGGGGGCCAGGGGTTCCCGGTGCCCCCCAGCTGCCCCCCTACTGAAAAAAATGGAGGAATGGATATTGAACAAGGCTTACAATTACATGCCCCCCAAAACACACCACTGAAAGCTGCTGCCCCCCCCCAGATGCTGGTGCCCCTTTGTGCCCCCACCAGTAACATCCTAGCTATGCCACTGGCAGGTGGTCCACTAGAATGCCAGTTGCCTGTTGTTAAACTTGTTTTCCTTAACCTTCCACAGTGAGGGTGACCTTCTCAAAGGGGAGCAGAAGCCAGATGTCTTGGAAATGAAGGATGTGATGGTACCAGGGAGGCCTAAGGAGCTATGCTATCTCAGCAAACAAGGTAAATGTTCAAACCTCGTTTTTTCAGAAATCACAAACGTACAACTCCTGTTATGTTTGTTTACAAGTGCCTACATTTTATACACATTGACTGACAAAACATTTCAATTTAAAATCTAGCTTCATTGGATCTTCTTTCAGCTTTCATGTAGTTTCAGGAATGTCAAACCTTTAGCTCTATAGCTGTCTTGGCTCTTCCAACTCTCAGCAACACCTGGATTGTTGTGGTGTGTTTCTGGATTTTTTGACTAACTTTTGCCCCAACACTAATGAGTAGACTCACTCAGTATTTTCAGTTTGGTCCTAGCATTGCCAGAAAAAAACACAAAATCAAGACAAAAAAACCCCAAGCTTGCTGGGGTTGGACCTGAACCCATGACTTCCTGCTTACTAGTGCAGGTTGGACTATCAAGTTTGCCAGAATTGGGTGGCTGACTCAAGTTCAGTACACTGTGCAGCATCGGGAATGGCAAGTACATGTAATCATTTGAAAGAAAGAAGTTGTGGGTCCAAATCCCACCTGAAAAGCTTGTGCTTTTTCCCACAACTCTTGGACCACGCCACAGTTTGGTCTTGGACCACACCACAGCGTGGTCTTGGACCACACCACAGCTTGGTCTTGGACCACACCACAGCGTGGTCTTGGACCACACCACAGCGTGGTCTTGGACGACACCACAGCGTGGTCTTGGACCACACCACAGCGTGGTCTTGGACCACACCACAGCGTGGTCTTGGACCACACCACAGCGTGGTCTTGGACCACACCACGGCGTGGTCTTGGACCACACCACGGCGTGGTCTTGGACCACACCACGGCGTGGTCTTGGACCACACTTGAGAACACAGTGTGAATATATATGTCATGCCCTAGAAATAAAGCACAGGGCACCCTCCTTCCAAGTTCCATATGCAGCAGGGATACTTCATTGCTACTTCATCATTGTGAATTTTTTTATGGGGAACAAATACACATGCCCACTTGTACCACTGAAACGGTTAGAAACAAAGCCTTTATAGTATAGGTTTCCAAAGACTGGGCTCAGTTAGTCACAGCCAGTTTAATTTGTGTACACCAGCCTGGGTATCAAGGTAGTGATTATCTTGGTAAAGCAAATAGCATACAACTCAAGCGTGATTTGAGGGTAGATGGACTGTATTTTAGGTTGTTGAAGTTCCCTAGTTGAAGTCAAGAGAACCAACGTGTCAACTTCATATACTAGGGGGGAGCTGAAGTTAACTATCCATGCACCCAAATAAATCATGTTATATTTACATAACCATGCCTCAACATACTTGGCTGCCACTAAAATTCCAGGAGCAAGTCAAAGGTGGCCTGTATGTGTGTTGGCATCTGTTCATTTGTAAATGTGCATGTAGCACAGTGTGCTAGCATATTTGAATTGTGCACAGATCCTCCCGTAAGGGCCTAGTAAGCAAAAAGAGATTCTGACAGGCAATGATGAATGGAATATTGAGAGTTTGGCTCTCGATTAGGACTATGTATGAGGTCTGTTAATACACTACACTGTATGTTGCTGGTTTGAATCCTTTAGTAGTACTGTTTTTGCACTGTTATTACTTTGAAAGAAGTCCATACATTGAGCATTTTCCAGTTCTCATGTATATGATGCATTAATGCTGATGAACAACGTCCAACGACATTTGATCCGTGTTGTACACCTTTAACATCCACAGCGGGCTTTGTAGTCTCGGCTACAATCTCCAGCCGTCACGAGTCGAGTCCGTATTACCGAGAGAGCCTCTACTGGTTTGACATGGACGGCGACATCATTGCCATCCATCCGTTCATAGGTGGGGGCCATCACAGTTTCCTACCGGTCTACCTGAGAGACCCAGGAGGAGACGGGGAGGGGAAGGCAGACGACAGGGACTTGTATCTGTACTTTGCTGACGGCCTAGGTGCACTGTGTTGCATCAAGCTGGATATTTATCAGTATCGCTAGAAACAACCTGACTTACAGAATCATTTTTCATTTCTATCTTTCTTTTTGGGGGGGCGGAGGGGGAATATTTGGATCTTGGTTTGTGTTGGTGCATTAAATGAAAAATGTGCAGGACTTGATGAAGGGCTGTCTGGTGACCATAGCTATGTGTCAGACAGCATTCTCAGCGGCACCATATGAGATATCCACTCAAGGGGTGAGAGGTGTTTTTGTAAAGAACCTTAGCACTCTAAATCTTTGGGACAGCTATATATGCTATATATTCATCTTTCTTAAAAAGAATACCTGATGCTATGGATATAGATTCTGTCAGGGTTGTTTTTTTGAGGACTGGTGATTTCGGAGCCAGGCAACTACAGCATAGCCAGGGTTCTCACTGTGGGGGGGGGGGGCAAATGTGGGAGCTGGATGTTACATGGAGAGTGAGTGAATTAGTCCCAGTGTTTTCGTAGTTAATTATAATGTTATTGTCCAAATGTCCCCTGGGGTGACTGGGGATCCGGAAGGGGTGACAGTGTTCTTTGGAGGGATGCACCCCTAGCCCCTGATGGCCACTCCGTTGCTTTATCAATCAAAGAAGAGTTTGATGTTGGTTTCTTGCTAGATTAAGAAAGGTTTTTTTTGCAGAAATTTGCCACGGAAAAGGGGCAATTAAAAGTTGAGTATTCTGCCTCCGTAACTGTTCATATCTGAAGATGCATGAACTCCTCACTCCCCTGTGTCAAAGATGTTGGTTATTTTTAAATGGGCCCAGTGTTGGCCTGATGTACATCTCGTAACAAATGACACAAGGCAATATTGTTGAAATCAAATGAGAAAAGCTGAAGGCCTGGTTTGGATAAAATAATTGCAGATTGTAAAATTAGCAGGGTAAGACACTCTAGTTCATTGGGGCTTACAGTTGGTGAATAATTGCCAAATTTGAGTATGAACTGTTAATACTTTTGATCAGGTTAAATGTAAAACTTTCCAAAATTATTTATAAATATCTGCTGTGTATTATATATTGGAGTAAAGTGATAAATTAGCAATGTGTATTTCTGTTTAAAGGAACCAGGAAATAGAAATGTTTTTATAAATTTTAGTAAAAGCCCTTGAAATTGCATTTTTGAGTGTCAATTAACCTTAGATTTGATTTTAACATATATTTTGATGCTTCATTGGTTTTTATGTTAATGAAATTTGCATTTTCATGAGCAGAACTATGAATGTCATCCAAATTTCTAGATTTTATTTAACCACTGCTGTGGCAAATTTCATTTTCTTTGGCAAAAGTATATGGCAATAATCAAGCAAACATCCTTTTCAGCTAAATGTTCCCAGATAGCAAATTCACATTTTAAACATAAAAACATGCAACCTGAACTGTGTCTTCCTGGATTTACAATAAAGCAAAAGCGCCCTCACTTGTCCAGAAATGCTTGGGCGATATTTTTATGTTTGGAAAAAGTGCACCGCTCAGTTCACGTAACTAAAAAAGTCTAACCGTCTTCATACTTAGAAGAACAGAACAGAGAGATACAAAAAGTAATTCTAAGAAGAATTCATTTCCTGAGTCCTTTAAGGAATTTATGAAGTGATGACATTGTAAATGTATCTATTTTAGCTTTAGTGTGTGCATTTTTATCCTTGTGCCAAATATACATTTTTCATTGTAATTACGGTTACGTAGTTTTTTGAAACAATGTCAACAGTTTTGTAATATTGTAAAAAATCAAAACACTTTTCTGAAACTGAAATGTAGTATCTTCAGTTTTTATATATTCAAACAGCTTCTCGTGTACTTTGTAAGAAGTTTGATTTTGGGATTGTCGTTGCTGTTAGTTGGCTAAATCATGCAATGTTATGAAATATGCCTCAATAAAATTTAACTATTTCAAGAAACGAGGTTGAATGTTCAGTTTTTATCAAGAGCTTCACTGTCACTTTTCAATATTTTCTTTAAAATTAGTGAGTGGATTTTACACTCGTTAAAATTGATACAAGATAGCTTCAATCATTAAGATTTTGTAACTTGTAATTAAATTTTGATTGATTTATTTTTTTTGGCAAAGAGGGCAGGAGATAAATGGCAAACAATTAAACTCAACGTGGAACACACTCTCTTGGTGAAATTGCATCAAATTTATTTTGTGATAAATTTTGCCCACGCTCCTTGAGATGGACTTTATTGTAAAACTAAATGAACGCTACATTTATTGTTCATGTACTACAAATATTCCTGTGGTTCCTATAAGCTGAGCTAAATTATCGAATTTAATTATTTCTATCAGTGGCGTAATGGTGCTAAATTTCCCGGGGACACGGGGGGGGGACGAGCATCCACTGGAGGGACGTGTCCCCACCCCTGTATTAATTCCACTGTTTCTTATTCAGTCGGGCACTCTGATCAGATGACATTAGATTAATGGCCACTAATTTAATGTAACCAAGTACATGTAGGTGCCTACTGTGATGCAGTCGCATGTTCTATCAGTAACTGCCGGTTGTTTACCGGTTACCCTGGTAACAGTTTGACTCCTTAATCTTTTTTTAATGAAGAGAGCGCGTGACTCTTGTTTGTGATGTGTGGGCCAATTATGTTGACCTTTGTCGCAATACATGGTAAATGGCATGGTAAGTAATGTGGTGCTAAACTTATAAGGATTTTTTTATGCCATTTTGAAATACATACCGCTTAAATAAAATTGCACCTTATGGTCTCGAGAGCCTGATTCATATTTTACTGCCATGCCATTTTAATGGCATGTTGTCAAAATAAGATGTTTCTTACTATAACTTTGGGGGAAAGTGTATTTTAGGGGGCTTTTCCTTAAAACCATCTCTATTCTTTCTCGCTGACCAATGGGAACATCGCTTAAGAAAGGTATTTTTAAGGTGACATAACAATGTACATAATGTGAGATAAATTTTGTCGAACCCTGCCTGATGAAAAACATCACCTGACCCGAGGAATAACTTTTTGTTTGTCAAACCTAAACACAAAACTCTTAATCATATCTGACTCAGTGCATTCTATCACAACTGGTCGTAATGTGCCTGGTGAGTGGATTTATTTAATAGGCCTTCGCATGTATGTTCGCCTGTCATCAATTACCTGTCTGCCAACAGGTAACAGAACATGTTGCTTTTAAGCTCCAACCTCTTCATGTCGCATGAGTTCCTTTCTTCTTTTCAGTCAGGTCACTCAGTGGTTGCTGTTTGCTTTCTTTTTGTTTTTACCTCTTTGGAAAGAGGTTGCTAGATCAACCTAAAATTACCTTATATTCTTCATACAACTTTTTATGGCTCAGGTACGTGAAACAAATTGTTATTATTTGCTCTTGCCAATTAAAAGTAACAATACACTTCCCCAGATTCCGCCCGGCGATATCAAAATAAATGCTTTGTAAACGTTTGGCCAACGATCACTGTACATCAGAAGACTTCTTCCCTGGTGAGGAAAGTGAAACATTATAAACGTTTAGAGAGATAAAGATTATTTCATTTTCTAATTAGACCAACAAAACGGACTCCTTAACCTTCAAGTCGTAGAGTAACTCAGACGTGCATAATATTTGGAATCAATTACTAGGAAAAATATGAAATGCACTTAATCAATACGAATTGTCTTTTGGAGGAATGACATAACAGCAAACGATATTCAAAGCACAAAACTCAAAAACAAAGAAATTGTAATAGCCCCCAAATTGTTTAATAGTTCAGCCAGAATACTGGTAATAGCGACTCATCCGCTTACTTTGGCTTTCGTCTGAAAAACATTGTGTCTGTTTTTTGTTAGTTCGTTTGGGGTTTTGATTGTAATTTAATCAAAAGTCAACTGCTACTGTCTCAGCGCATAATCAGATTACGTGTCTGTGTTCTTGTTATTAAATTGAAAGTCNAAATGTTATTATTTAAATGTGTAGTTTGTTAGATAAAGATTTTCCCTAAGGGAGTCAATTTTGTTTTGTTCAAGCGTTCTCTTCAACTGGTAATTGAGAAAAGAGTGTACTCCGACACGTGCATGCGTATTGAAGGGTAAACCAGCGGATCTTGAACTATAATGCACAGAAGGTATACACCACGCGTTGCTTCAATCATCATCGGATGTTCCATTAGTGTTTATTACCGTGGCAACAGCGTGATTGTTCATGTTTTTATGAAGAGAACGCCGAGCAGCGGCGTATCCAGCATTTGGTGTCAGGGTGGAGGGTGCACTGGCGTATGATGTTGGGAGAGAAAAATATCAAAAGCCTGAGGTTACTCACTGTCCAACGTCCAACACTTTTATTTCTTAGGTGTTATTTTCTCAGGGTTTTGATGCTAATATCTAATAAATACCTACTGTAGGCCTACTATAAAAGGGGGAAAGAGCCGGGGACAAAAACCGTCTGTCCCCTGCCACATACGCCCTGCGCGCGACGTGTCTGGGGATGACATATTAGCTAAACATTTCGCCCTTTTTTCAATGAAATGTTTACGCCAATTACTTCTTGTCTTTCAAGAGTGAAAGCTTTACATGGTGAAAACAGGAAAAAAGATGGGCTGGCTGGATAAAACCTGAATAGGTTTGTTTTATGGCAAATGGAGGTCTATACCACGTATCTTCCATCCATCGCTTGTGAGAGTCAGATTGCATTTTCACATTTTACTGCTAAATCTCAGTTGTTGAAGGCAAATATAATATCATGTTCTTTCAGGTAAGCCTTGCTGGACAATACAAGATTAAAAGATCCAGGAGACAGTTTTTGTACACTCTGTAAAACAAGTATTCGTGTTTTAACGCCTTTTCATTCTTGGTAACTCTCAATGAATGCGTTGTGGTGCTAATAATCGATGGCAAAATACGCTGTGGTGTTTATTTCATAAACAAAGATGTCTCGATGTGTTAATAAATTTAGCACAAAGACACATTTGGGTGTTTAAATAAGACACAAAAAAGTTACTCATATGAAAACACTTTCTTAAGAACAAAACACGTTTATTTCCGAAAGATTATACTTAGTTCCATACGCTCCCTTTTTTACAATTAACGCAAAGACGCCTTCATAATGCGCGTTGGTTTTTACAGTACACTATTACTTTAACCCGCATACAAACACATAAAAGACAGAAATTGATTCACTTATGCACAATAGCGAGCTTATAAAATAACTCCTTTATTTATTTAAGAAAACTCTTAGTTCTTCTGAAACTCTCGTACCACATAATGAATAAACGAGCGCTCAATGTTAAAAAAACAAAACATGTGTACACCTGTACCCGCCTCCTGGATCTTTGTCCGACGTTAAGCATAAAACTAATAGCCAGAGTCAAAGGTTCCTCAAAAAGGACAAACAGCTCCTGATCCTCCAGTTTTGGTCCAGGAGTCAGAATCCAATCAAAACGGTAGGGGGATCTACAACTGGTCCAGGTGACGGCTTGAATCCGATGATAGATTAACTTCGCTACAAATCCACAGGTTGACGACCAATACACGGGCTTTTTGGAATCTGCCGGAGAGCTCTTGTAGCTGAGGTCCAGTTATTAAAACAAAAATCATGGATAAGCCTACCCAAAATAATAACAAAAAACGAGGCATGCTACTGTACTTGAACACAAGTTCCTACATGTACACAAATACATGTACATATGCCCAGAATCTGGTCAAGACTGGACCATTGAACTATCAACTATCAATGTAAACTTCACTGATGAGGAAACTGGCACAAAGAAGATAGGCCTATGCTTCAACATTAAAAAATATGTGTGAGTAAACTCCGTGGACTTTCTTTTTTATTTGGAACCTTATACAATGATACCCTCCTGCATTAAACAAAGCCACATATTTCCAGCCCATTCCATCCAATTAACTGTGCATATACTGATGCTCCTACAAAATATTCAAACCCTCCTTTGTCTTGAGTGTCTTACTTTAAATCATGCCAATATATGAATTATATTCCCAGCACATGCATTTAACTCAAAACAACTTCCATTAATATGAAGCCCCATTGGTTTCCATTTCCCTTTGCGATGTGTGTTTCTTATTATCTTGTTTCGGAAAGTTGTTACCTTGCTTTGGCAAGTTATCTTGCTTTAATTGGCCCTTTACATTGGAGGTCAGTAGACTATGTGCTGGGCACCAGCCAGAAGGCTCCAGACACGCCGACAATGACAGCAGTGACTCAGTGGCTTGGCCCACTTTTACAAGAGGGGAGAGGATATTTTCTTCACAAGCATGTAGCAGACGCGTGGCAGTAGAAAGTCTGTGTACAAATGTATGGAAGCATCACTTTGCGCACAAACATATGGGAGTGTAGGTTTAGCCCGCCCCGTTTTACTGCCCGGATGACTCCATTAGTAAAACCCCCTCTAAAAATGGCTGCAGGGTAGAAGAAGTCACGGGATGTGGATTAGGTCATGTATAAGATTTGGTGGAACGAATATATCACGTGATTTCTGGCCATGTTGTGGACGCCCTACCTGCCACCAGCAAGTGGCATCTTGCTGCCATCAAATGCTAGCCTTACCTAAGAGCCAGCAGTCTCTTTGTTGTATCTTAGGACAGAATGATGAATGCACTCAAAATAGCTAGCAAAGCAGGTGTTACGTGAGGAAAGATCAACTAAAAAAGCTCAATCCGTCGCACACGGCAGCAAAAGAATTTCAGAGGAAAGAACCAACAAATAGGCCCTAAACAGGACATTTTCAACAACCAGCAATTATCAAGGCAGTGAAGCTTGATTTGCATTAGAAGAACTGAAAGTGCATTAATTTTAATAACGAATCAACGTCAATTAACATGGGGAGATTAATAAGTAAATAAATATATTCCAAATTTATACAATTATAATAAATGAAGTATCGGCCGATATACATACAAAGATATTGCCTGTTGAACATAGGAAAACTATGATAACACAGAAGACCAGATTGCTCTGTTGACCGCTGGGCGAGGACTGCTGCGAGGTGTGGTCCACGTCCAACGAGGGGGACTTGACCGACCGCTGGTCCTGAGGGCGGCGCAGTGTTAGCCCGTATTCGCGGGGTCCCCAATTTCAGCCGTATTCCTGAACGTACCGTATAAATTTGAAACCCGTAATACGATAGTACCAGGTGATTTTGGGGGTCGGAATGAAAACGTAGAATAGAATCTGGTTCTTCGAATTTAACGTTTTCAAATAAATACACCAATGACTGAAATTGGGACGCCGTGAATACGGTCTACAAAACTGTGGCCAATAGAGGGCGCTATCTATCTATAAATGGTCATTGTGCTAAATTACTGCATCAATCAATGACGCTTGTATCTCATCTGGCATAACAGTCTCTCATATAGTCTGTATAGTCACGGCAACATAAAAAGTGCAGTTATAATCTATTCCTTACAAAACTTCTTTTCAACCTGTCGCCGATCAGTCAGATGCATCATTTATGTAATGATGTATATCATCTTGGACATCGACCATTCCAGGGAAAAAAAAAAACCAGGATGCTTTTGCTGAACATCTGTCAAAACTAAATATGAAACACTTACATCTGACTGCTTGCATATTTTACACCCGATCGTAAAGCGCAGAGTAACTGAATTATTTAATAGGCCTTACTTTTGTTCGCCTGTAATTATCTGCTGTACATAGTAGGCCCATCAATTACCTGTCTATAAGAGAACAAAAGGAAATGGCTTCACATAAAATATTGCCTTCTACCCCCACCTCTGGGTTCTGTTGTGTTTTTTTTCCTAATCTTTTCTATTTCGTATCTCTGGGTCGCTTTTTGTCTGTTTCTTTGTTTTTTGCTTTTTTTGAAACCCCAACGTCGCCTGGCCCGGCAGTTGTTTCTAAAGTCGCACAACTTTTTTATGGCTCACCACTGGAAAATGAATGGGACTGATTTGTCACTGGCGGGTGCATGTGGGGGTGTGATCACCGAATCTTTGGGAATATTTTATTTTTCTCCTTCCCAACGTGCATAACAGACCCTTAATTAGTCTTATCATTAGGTGCCACACCGTCACGGTTGGTTCTGAACCCGCTCTGTCACCTTTTTTGTTTTACAGTGGCTGGGTAGTAACTTGATACAAGTAATTTCTCCTTTTTTCACTCTTTTTCAGTGCCACCATTGGAGAGTACTTGGAGTGAACACAACCCCCCCCCCAAAAAAAAAACAAATTTGTTTCGGGAAACATGTAAGTCAATACCCCGCATATCCGGCACATTTCTATACTCACGGAACCTTTTTTTCCCCTCACGAATAAATTCTGTTCTACCAAGACCAGACATATTAAAACCTGTAAAAACTCTAACCTATACAATTATTCTTACAAATGGGTCGTTAGGGAGACATTTTGTGGTAAATTTTTCAACCTTAGGGAGACATCGGTCATTAGGGAGATATTTCAATGTCTCCCTAATGCCCCTGCTACCAGAAAAGGCCAAATATTACCATCCAAATTTTGAGAGATGATAGATTAGGGTCTAAATTGAAAACATACAAAGTTTGGTTCAGATCAGATTAGGGAATATTTAATTATGGGACAGTAAAGTTTGTGCACGTTCCTATGGGAATGTCTCCCAAGTGACCCGTTTTCGGTAATTATTATTATTATTAGTTATTTATTCGAGACCCTTTGTAAAGTTTGAGGGCGATCGGATTTTTGAATCGAATCTTTAGGTCAAAATCATGGATAATGCATAAGTATGACTGAGCCTCAATTCCACTTTACCGCTAACAACGGGGCCTAGCTAAAGTAAGACCNAGATGTTATTATTTAAGTGTGTAGTTTGCTAGATAAAGATTTTCTCTACGGGAGTCAATTTTGTTTTGTTCAAACGTCCTCTTCAACTGGTAATTGAGAAAAGCGTGTACTCCGACACGTGCATGCATGTTGAAGGGTAAACCAGCGGATCTTGAATTATAATGCACAGAAGGTATACACCATGCGTTGCTTCAATCATCATCGGATATTCCATTAGTGTTTATTACCGTGGCAACAGTGTGATTGTTCATGTTTTTATGAAGAGAACGCCGACCAGCGGCGTATCCAGCTTTTGGTGTCAGGGTGGAGGGTGCAGGACGTAACATGAAGTTGGGGGAGAAAAATATCAAAAGCCTTAAGTTACTCACTGTCCAACGTTCTCGCTTTTATTTGTAGGTGTTATTTTCTCAGGGTTTTGATGCTAATATGTAATAAATACCTTTTATAGGCCTACTATAAAAGAGGGAAAGAGCCGGGGACAAAAACCGTCTGTCCCCTGCCACATACGCCCTGCGCGCGACGTGTCTGGGGATGACATATTAGCTAAACATTTCGCCCTTTTTCAATGAAATGTTTACGCCAATTACGTCTTGTCTTTCAAGAGTGAAAGCTTTACATGGTGAAAACAGGGGAAAAAAGGTTGGCTGGATAAAACCTGAATAGGTTTGCTTTATGCCAAATGGGATGGAGGGGAGGTCTATACCACGTATCTTCCATCCACCGCTTGTGAGAGTCAGATTGCATGTTCACATTTTACTGCTAAATCTCAGTTGTTGAAGGCAAATATAATATCATGTTCTTTCAGGTAAGCCTTGCTGGACAATACAAGATTGAAAGATCCAGGAAACAGTTTCTGTACACTCTGTAAAAATAAGTATCCATGTTTTAACGCCTTTTTATTCTTGGTAACACTCAATGAATGCGTTGTGGTGCTAATAATCCATGGCAAAATACACTGTGGTGTTTATTTCATAAATAAAGATGTCTCGATGTGTTAATATTTTTAGCACAAACACACATTTGGGTGTTAAATAAGACACAAAAAAGTTACTCAGATGATAACACTTTCTTAAGAACAAAACACGTTTATTTCCGAAAGATTATGTTTAGTTCCATACGCTCGTTTTTTTACAATTAACGCAAAGACGCCTTCATAATGCGCGTTGGTTTTTACAGTACACTATTACTTTAACCCGCATACAAACACATAAAAGACAGAAATTGATTCACTATGCACAATGGCGAGCTTATAAAGTAACTCCTTTATTTATTTAAAAAAAGTCTTAATTCTTCGGAAACTCTCGTAGCACATAATGAATAAACGAGCGCTCAATATTAAATAACAAAACGTGTAGGCCTACACCTGTACCCGCATCCTGGATCTTTGTCCGACGTTAGGCCTAAAACTAATAGCCAGAGTCAAAGGTTCCTCAAAAAGGACAAACAGCTCCTGATCCTCCAGTTTTGGTCCAGGAGTCAGAATCCAATCGAAACGGTAGGGGGATCCACAACTGGTCCGGGTGACGGCTTGAATCCGATGACAGATTAACTTCGCTACAAATCCACAGGTTGATGACCAATACACAGGCTTGGGATCTGCCGGACAGCTATTGTAGCTGAGGTCCAGTTCACGGATTTTAATCCATACGTAAGAGCCAATATTTAAAAAAAATCATGGATACACAAAATAATAACAACAAAAACGAGGCATGCTACTGTACTTGAACACAAATTCCTACATGTACACAAATACATGTACATATGCCCAGAATCCGGTCAAGAATGGGCCATTGAACTATCAACTATCAATGTAAATTCACTGATGAGGAAACTGGCATAAAGAAGATATGCTTCAATATTAAAAAATATGTGTGAGTAAACTCCGTGGACTTTCTTTTTTATTTGGAACCCTATACAATGATACCCTCCTGCATTAAGCCAAGTCACATATTTCCAGCCCATTCCATCCTCTAGAATTAATTAACTGTGCATACACTGAAGCTCTTACAAATTATTCAAACCCTCCTTTGTCTTGAGTGTCTTACTTTAAATCATGCCAATATATAAATTATATTCCCAGCACATGCATTTAACTCAAAACAACTTCCATTAATATGAAGCCTCACTGGTTTCCATTTCCCTTTGCGATGTGCGTTTCTTATCTTGTTTCGGAAAGTTTTTACCTTGCTTCGGCAAGTTATCTTGCTTTGGCAACTTACTGAAAGACATATGCCTCCTTGCGAAACACACATACAGTGACACCAATATTGGGCTTCATACATCATTCCGTATGAAAATGTCAACCCCAAATAAAAATTAATTTGAGTCATTATTGAAACAACAGTTATCATTAGTCTTTGGCGAGCTCACAAACTTATATTGTCGCAAAATTGGTGCTACCCCTATGACGCTACTTGAAAAATTCATGCCGTCCAATCCCCTTGAGATTATGCATTAGGCCTAAACGGAGCCATTCGCTCGACACGCTCAATACAAGCAAGTGGTTTCTTAACACTTTGTGGTGGCAGTGTGTCAGTTTTTGCAACTGTGAGGCACGTTTGTCCAAAATATGGCCAAATCATGTTTATAATTACAAAGGACTCAAAAATCACATTCTTTAGGCCAGCTTTCTGAGTAAAAGAAATGGAAATCAATGACAAGCAAGCCTGTGTGTGTGTCATTTTGAGTGGTCACTCGCAGAATTTTTTCCCCCATGGCCAGAGATTCCAAGGGGGGCCGGCCTTAATTGGCCCTATACATTGGAGGTCAGTAGACTATGTGTTGGGCGCCAGCCAGAAGGCTCCAAACACGCTGACAATGATAGCAGTAACTCAGTGGCTTGACCCACTTTTACAAGAGGGGAGAAGATATTTTCTTCACCAACATGTAGCAGACACGTGACAGTGGGGAGTCTGTGTACAAACATATGGGAGCATCACTTTGTGCACAAACATATGGGAGTACAGGTTTGGCCCGGCGCCCCGTTTTACTGACTGCCCGGATGACTCCATTCGTAAAACCCCTCTAAACATGGCTTCTGGGATAGAAGAAGTCACGGAATGTGGATTTGGTCATGTATAAGATTTGGTGGAACGAACATATCACGTGATTTCTGGCCATTTTGTGGACGCCCTACCTGCCACCAGCAAGTGGTAGCTTCCTGTCGTCAAATGCTAGCCTTACCTAAAAGCCAGCAGTCTCTTTGTTGTATCATAGGAAAGAATGATGAATGCACTCAAAATAGCTAGCAAAGCAGGTGTTACGTGAGGAAAGATCAACTAAAAAAGCCCAATATGTAGCACGGCAGCAAAATAATTTCAGAGGAAAGAACCAACAAATAAACAGGACATTTTCAACAACCAGCAATTATCAAGACAGCGAAGCGTGACTTGCATTAGAAGAACTGAAATTGCATTAATTTTAATAATGAATCAACGTCAATTAACATGGGGAGATTAACAAGTAAATGAATATATTACAAATTTATACAATTATAATAAATGAAGTATCAGCCCATATACATACAAAGATATTCCCCGTTGAACATAGGAAAACTAGGAAAACACAGAAGACCAGGTTGCTCTGTTGACCGCTGGGCGAGGACTGCTGCGACTGAGGTGTGGTCCACGTCCAACGAGGGGGACTTGACCGACCGCTGGTCCTGAGGGCGACGCAGTGCTACTTGGCTCGACAGTAAAATATACCCACGGCGGGTAGATGTCATGCCCGTGCACGTACAGTTCTGGGCATTGGAGCAGTAGCTTTGAGCGCCAGCACATCGAAGCTTGGGAAGAACGGCTACGCCGAGCGGGTCCATTAAGGTAGCTTGACTTGGACACCGGTAGTAGCTGGATCATCGGTGCTGTCAGCGTCTCGCCTGGCCCGGCGTGGAGGTATGGTCAAAGGAGAACCCCAACTGATAGTGTCCTAGTACATTCCCCGTTCACTCATTATATACAAAGAGTCTCATAAAAGAAACATTTTTACAGGGCTTGGCCTAGAAAGATTAGAATGGCAGCCCAGGAGGATTAAGGTTCAGGCTCCAGAGGGTCAAGCTAATAATCCCCATCGGCTGGCATGACCTAGAAATTCTGGAATTCAAATCCTGACTGTAACACAGGTAAATTTAAAGTTAAAACTCTACAAAAATAAAGTCTGGGCGGGGAATTTCTGGCCTACTTGTGGCGTGGCGATTGGAACTTTTGTTAGGAAAGATGGCGGCCTCGTAATAAAAGAGAGTGAGTCGGTGGCTCACTATGGTGTACTATTTACGACACACATTTCTCTCTCTCTCTAGCCTCCCTCAAGGCGACGCAACTACACGACACGACGGCACGACGGCTCCCTTGCATCGTGCCGTCACGTCGCACCGTCGCCTTCTTGCCATTACGTACACACACGATGCATCGCGTCGTGCGTCGCGTCGTGCCCGGCGTCGCCCGTTGCGTCGTGCTGTCTCAGGTATTTTCCATGTTGCATTTTTTCCCGCCTAAACGTCGCCCCTTCCGTCGGCCGTCGCGTCGTACCGTCGTGAGTCGCGTTGTACGTCGTGTCGTGCATCGCATCGCCTATTACGTCGCCTGAAGCACGACGCGACGCACGACACGACGCACGACGCGACGCGTCGTGTGCTGTCGCGCTTTGCTTCATGATGTTTATAGAGGGCGCCTTTACTGTTTTCTCGTACTGTGCAAGCACGGGCCGGGGGAAGTTTCATCTCCTTCCCCCAGCCTGTGCTTGCACAGTACATGCCATAGGTACCAGGCCTTGATTCTGTTGTTCTTTTTCGTGGATTCTTTCTAACTTTGTGTTTTCATTAAGAGTGAGTTGTTGAAGAAAACTCTTTTCCGTTTTAATCAAATGTAATCAGAAAGAGCTTGGCGACTAATCATCATTGTCTTCAGGAAATCTATAACATTAACGTCAGCCACAACAGCGTTTTAGCTTTTTCCTAATCTAATTGTGATTTTTCTAATAATTATTGTAAATCCATTCTAAGATACAATACGTCAATCATTATTACGTGCTTGCAAAAAAGTAACACGCGGATCTGATGAGAAATTAAGCGCGAGGCCAAACAGAGAGGAAGAAAAGACAACGTCACAACGGTAGCCGGATCTGCAGTGTTTTATTAAGAAACACGCCGGCGGACTAATATCATTGAAAGTGTGGTGCTGATGAAGTTAACGAGGAAGACTAAACTGAACGAAGACTGAATATTCTGAGGGTAATAATATAGTGCAGGCTGGGTGGTAACTACCTAAACCCGTGGTCAAACGTGTGGTCGTACAATTGTAGATAAATTGTCTGGAGGAGTGGGAGAGCTACTTGGAAACTGCTGGCATGGACCACAGAGAAATGTCGGACACTGTTAGAATGCCACTTGAAAATGTTGGGTCTGACTAAGTGTCATACCCACGGAAGTGTGTTGACCACAGCATACCCTTCTCCAAGAAGGCCGGACAGGAGAAACCATCTGCCTAATTAGTCATCTATATGTTTCCACTTTTCCCGTGGTTTTTTCCTTTTCTGACTGACCATTTGTTTTCTTGGCCAATCCATCTGAGAAGTGGGCGAATAACCTTAAACTGATTATAAAATTGAGACCACATCCTGGTACGTGACCTTGAGAAAGTCTTATTTACGAAAGATGAGATCATTCCTTATCCAAGAAAACTTAGTGACTAAAAACCATACTGCATCAAGAGTTCCGAGCACATGGGCCCACCTGTTATAAGAGGCCCAGGTCGCCCTGTCCTCCTCAGAAGCGATCTGAGACCTGATGAGAAGGCTGTCTCCAAGTGCTGTCTGCACTTTGCTTGTTAGACAAAAGTTGTTGAAACTTTTCTCCTTCTCATCACTGACCTGTGTGCTCTGTTGGTGCAGGGTACTTGCCCATAGGTCATGTCGCTTTGGGGAGCCGACCCGGTTCGTCTCTCTACCGTCTTCACTTAGACCCTTTTCCCCATCACCATGCTGGATCTGTGAGTCTCTTGACCTAGCAAAGGACTACCAACTTGAAGGACTTGGAGCTGCATCCATGTCCAATGGTCAAGTTAGATCAAGCAAGATCAAGATCACAGCTAAGCCTGATTTAGGTTTTTAATTCTTGATTGTGTAAGGATTAAATTTTTTTCTGTGTAAGTCATTTTGTTCCTTTCCAGTTATTGATTGGATTGCTTTGAATCTTGTTTTGAATTTTGTGTATCTTTTAAGTTGCCTGTCTATCCATCGTTGGTATTCCTTGTATATCGCCATGTGCTTTGAGTGATTGAATTTTTAGTGTATTCTTGCAATAAGATTATTTGAGGATCAACATAAGAAGCTGTCCGCTTGGATTCTTTCAAGCAGATTTCCTTGTAAAAGAATTTATTGAACCAGCACAGGTCTTGACTATGACAGTCGAGAGCCAACCTGTGATAGAAATATTAATAAGGTTATAAATATACCACAAATGGGAACTTCATCAACGGTCAAAAAGATATTGGACGGACATTCGAACAAGGATCAGCCGGGTAAATTATAAGTGACGAATTCTGGGCTTACACATGTGAGAGCACCTACATACGCAGATTTTCGTTTTGCTCGTTTTCATTTTTTTTTCGATAAAATAGGACAAAGCTAATTCATTTTGATGAACAGATGAAACACCCCCCCCCCAAAAAAAATCACGCCTTCGGCTCAGGGCATGTATTTTGCAAGCGCGTTGGACGGAAATTAGAGAAAAAAAAGAAATCATTGGCTGGGAAATTGAGGAGTGACGAATTCTGAGCTTGCGGTTTCCACTTATTTTGAAAGAGCAATTCCTATTTATTCGGATTTTCTTTTGCTCTTTTACCATTTTTTTCAATAAAATATGACTGAAATGAATGCCTATTAATGAATTGATGAGATAAAAACAATGGAAAATCAACACCAAAGAGCAAATTGCATGTTCATGTACTTTGTAAGAAAGGTGGACGGAAATGAAACAGTAAAGGCGCCTTCTATAAACACCATGAAGTAAAGGGCGACAGCGTCGCGTCGCGTCGCGTCGTGTCGTGCTTCAGGCGCCACGATGCACGACACGAAGTACGACACAACGCACAACAGCACGACGCGACAGGCGACGGAAGGGGCGATGTTTAGGCGGGAAAAAATGCAACATGGAAAGGACCTGAGACAGCACGACGCGACGGGCGACGGCACGACGCGACGCACCACGCGACGCGTCGTGTGTGTACAAACGTAATGACAAGAAAGCGACGATGCGACCCGACAGCACAACGCAAGGGAGCCGTCGTGCCGTCGCAGCGTGTAGTTGCGTCGCCTGGAAGGAAGCTAAAGAGAGAGAGAAAAATGTACTATGGATCATGAGACCGTGGCCGTTTTCCAACACTCAACTTTGTCTCCGTTTTAGGCTTCGTGTAGGAAACCAATCCTCGATTGTGGGCCTGAAGCGTTTAACTTAATTTGAAATACTGTAAAGTTTGGCTTTTTTGCATCTTACTTAATGTTTTGTCGCACTATCAGACTTACTATTGCGCTTATAACCTCAAATTCAGTCAGGAGGTAAAAAACAGTTGAAGCCTGAGACGGTGCCCAAGTCGAGTATTGGAAAACGGTCCGTATTCGCGGCGTCCCCAATTTCAGTCGTATTCCTGAACGTACCGTATAAATTTGAAACCCGTAATACGATAGTACCAGGTGATCTTGGGGGCCGGAATGAAAACGTAGAATAGAGTTTGGTTCTTCGAATTTAACGTTTTCAAATAAATACACCAATGACTGAAATTGGGGACGCCTTGAATATGGTCTACAAAACTGTGGCCAATAGAGGGCGCTATCTATTTATAAATGGTCGTGCTAAATTACTGCATCAATCAATGACGCTTGTATCTCATCTGGCATAACAGTCTCTCAAGTAGCTACATGTATAGTCACGGCAACATAAAAAGTGCCGTTATAATCTATTCCCCACAAAACTTCTTTTCAACCTGTCGCCGATCAGGCGACATCCTTTATATTATTATGATATATATCATCTTGGACATCGACCATTCCAGGAAAAAAAACCCAGGATGCTTTTTGCTGAACATCTGTCAAAACTAAACAGGAAACACATCTGACTGCTTGCATATTTTACACCCGATCGTAAAGCGCAGAGTAACTGAATTATTTAATAGGCCTTACTTTTGTTCGCCTGTAATTATCTGCTGTACATAGTAGGCCTATCAATTACCTGTCTATGAGAGAACAAAAGGAAATGGCTTCACATAAAACATTACCTTCTATCCCCACCTCTGGGCTCTGTTGTGTTTTTTTTTCCTAATCTTTTCTTTTTAGTATCTCTGGGTCGCTTTTTGTTTGTTTGTTTTTTGCTTTTTTGTGACCCCAACGTCGCCTGGCCCGGCAGTTGTTTCTACAGTCGCACAACTTTTTTTTATGGCTCACCACTGGAAAATGAATGGGACTGATTTTGTCACTGGCGGATGCAGGTGGGGGTGTGATCACCGAATCTTTGGGAATATTCTATTTCTCTCCTTCCTAAAGTGCAGAAAAGACCCTTAATTAGTCTTATCATTAGGCAAGATCATAAAGGTGCCACTCAGAATTTTTTGGATGTCAAAAATTGGTTCTTCACGGTTGGTTCTGAACCCGCTCGGTCAACGTTTTTGTTTTACAGTGGCTCGGTAGTAACTTGATACAAGTAATTTCTCTTTTTTTCACTCTTTTTCAGTGCCACCTTTGGAGAGTACTTGGAATGAAAAAAAAATTGTTTCGGGAAACATGTAAGTCAATCCCCTGCACATCCGGCACATTTCTGTACTCACAGAGCCTTTTTTCCCCTCACGAATAAATTCTGTTCTACCAAGACCACACATTTTAGAACCTGTAAAAACTCTAACCTATACAATTATTCTTACAAATGGGTCATTAGGGAGACATTTTGTGGTAAATTTTTCAACCTTAGGGAGACATCGGTCATTAGGGAGATATTTCAATGTCTCCCTAATGCCCCAGCTACCAGAAAGGGCCAAATTTTACCGTCCAAATTTTGATAGATGATAGATTAGGGTCTAAATTGAAAACATACAAAGTTTGGTCCAGATCAGATTGGGGAATATTTAACTATGGGACAGTAAAGTTTGTGCACGTGCCTATAGGAAAGTCTCCCAAGTGACCCGTTTTCGGTAATTATTATTATTATTAGTTATTTATTCGAGACCCTTTGTAAAGTTTGAGGGCAATCGGATTTTCGAATCGAATCTTTGGGTCAAAATCATGGATAATGCATAAGTATGACTTATTTCGCCAGGATGAAAGCATCAATTCCACTTTTCCACTAACAACGGGGCCTAGCTAAAGTTATACGNAAACCCAGCTGCAGATGCCAAAAAACTGCGGCAGAGACTATTGAGGGTTATATCAATTTTATCTCCTGAAGTCGCTGCAGTGCTACAGGAATTCCTGCTCACCTCGACCATTTAATTGCCTTGAGCCAAATTCTGTGTATAAAGCTCACATGGGCCTCCGAGGGACGTAATAATATTATTGGCCAAATTTGGTTTTGTAATTGGATCAAGATTACCGAGCAGACCCCGTGAAAACGTATTTCACAGGGTCTCCATAAATACTAATTCACCGGGTGCGAGAAAAGGCTAGGTACATAAACGTGAGGAATAACGGATGATCGCGCAAAAATAGGATGCAGCAAAAACTCCTGCCTTCTTTCGTGGTTATTTCCCGAATTGGTCACGCCCTGGTTACCGCAACCCACGTCATCATCTTTTCTACGAGCTGGCGGGACAAAGGATGTTGTCATAGTGACGGGGCCTGCAGAAATGCCTTGCGATGGAACTGAAGGCCTTTTAAAGTGAGAAATGATGCCGCTTTTAACATTAACAATGCCATGCACTTACCCCTCATTACTTTTGTTACCATCATCACCAACACCCTGTTGTAAATTTGAATCTGATACATATGGCTCAGGGGCTACTCTACTGGGGTGGGCTTTCCAGCAAACATTTGTCTAGCCACCATGCAAACATGATGGAGCAGTAGTTAAGTTAAAAGCAAAAGATGTGGCGTGTGAAGGGTCCATCTCCACACACAGAATGGCTTTACAACCGCGTATGAAATGGCTTCGAAAGTTTACAAGGGAAAACGTTATGTTTTCGGAACCGTAAGTACGCAAGTTTGAATGTTCTCGAGATACGTGCAGCGGAGCGCTGTTGCTTTGTATTTCGACGGAAAAAAGGAAAAGCACGCAGGAGCAACTTCAGTTGGCTCCCCAACAGTTCCAATATTAAGCTCCATCCCTCATGTGCAGAGCTGGCACATTTGCAATATTCAGGTGTGAAACCTCGTGTAGCGATTAGTGATTAGAGATAGTGTTTCCATCCGTAAACGAGTCTTATAATTCCCTGAAAAGAAAGGAATAATTGAAACCATTTGAAGTCTTTGCGCCTGCAGTTTCTTTAACGATGTTAACGAGGAGGGGCTAAAAATGGCAACATTGTTCTCAGGTGGAAACTTTGCCCCAACGGCGCTGGTTTGATGTAACTTGTAGCTGCAACGTTTAGTCAATCTTTCATAGAGAGACACTTAGCCCAAATTATTTTTTTTCATTTCTTCATTAACCATGTTATGCAATGTCTAAAACTTGGAGTTACCATTTACTTTATCGAATCCATTAAAACCAGTCAAATCACGATCATTTTCATTGGGCAAAGTTCAGCTATAAACCTTTTCTTTTGGTGTTTATTTTTTTGGGGGGGGTATCCCCCGGCAGCCCCCTAGGTTTGCCAATGAGCCCACCTGAATTGAGCCAATGGTCCGATATTAAAAGATCGCATACTGTTATTATTTCACATTCTCAATAATTGGACGCTACAGACCATTCTCCCCTTACACCTTCACGGAACCTATTTTGTCAGTAGACAATCATTTTATTGGAGCCAACTTGCCTTCATCCCATCTGGGCCTTTTACAACCACGGAGGAAGGGTACAGAAGGAGGTAAACTCTGAACTGCTCGATGAACGACGCCCCTAGCCTCAGTCTGCAGAAAGCATTTCACAAATACCTGATTATTACTAAAAGCTTAGCCGGACAAGTTGGGCTAGTAATATCCTAGCGACACTTGTGGTGTTTTGCTTGCAGTTAACTACAACTTGTCGCTGTGACCAGGAAACCGAAGAAGAAAAATCCCTAGGAACTCTTCTTTTGCAATCGTAAAAATTTGTTAATTTGACCAGTGGCATATCCAGTGGAGGGGGGGGGGCTACTAGGTATATTTCTTTATCATATAAATAGACTATTCTCCGCATTATCATGTTGAATGAGCCCCAAAGTGTGTTTGCTTTTGAAGCCCCTCCCACACCAACAGATGGATATCGTACGCCACTGACTTTGACACACTGCTCCATTATCTACGTAATGTTTGTAATGTTATGTGCTGTCCCTCCAAAACATCAGTTTTCAAAGACTTGGCTCCAATATGGCTAAGACTCGCCAACAACATGTTTACCACCACTTGAAAGCTAAGTACACAATTTGACAAAATGCGCCATTTCATCACAAGGAGTGGTTGTGAAATCCAATAAAATACACTTTCGTGTAAATGCGGTCGTAAAAAAATTATTCAAATAAAACACAAAATCTTTTATTTCCAAAACATCTCCAGAAAAAAACGTCTGAGAAGGGCAACAACTGCTCATGATCATTTAGGGCACACGGCATAACACAAGCAACTGCGCGAGCACGCATGCTGCTTTGAGATCACAAAAATACGAACAAAGATATATATTCCATTTCTTATACTTCAGTACCCAAAGTTTTAAGGATGCAGATTACAAGCAAAGAATTGCAGCGATGATCAAGGGTTCAAAGGGGCCTCCTTGTTGTTAATGGCTGGTCAGTTCAAACTCCTTCTGTGTCCTTCCACCACGTTCCAACTTTGTAAACCCTTTCCTCCGCAATGCTGCACTTTTGGAGAGTTCGTGCCCTTTAGATGTGATCAATTAAACGGCTTGTCATTTACTGGCTGTATACGGTTGAATTGGTGTCTCCTAATTAAGGGAGCTTTCACACATTATAAAATGTACATGAAATGGCGCATTTGCCACATGTTCAATTATGGGATGGCCCTCCACTCGCATAATTTCATGGGTTCTTTGAAGCTCATAATGACACGTGATGATAAATTGCCATAATGAAATTTTGCTACGCAGTCGAATTTCGTCCAGCACCCACTCCAAACTATAACTACCCGAGACCCTGACACCTGGCCCTAGTGCGGATCCAGACACGATCGGGCTTGGACGCATTAGGAATGACTTCAGAGACTTCAGTGTACCCTCAATCAGTAGACATCTCAGAGTGAACAGAAGAACCGTGACGACTTCTACCTGGCTATTTCAAAGTCTCAGTCTACGCCATTGCCATCAGGCACAACACCCATTTGGCCAAGATGGTTCAGCGTTTGGCTTGGGTTCCCCTAGCAGCAGTCGTCTTGAGTAAGTCAAAGTTGTTTTTGTTTCTTTTCTCTTGCTTTTGAAATTTTTATGGGCACAGCTTTCAGTCAGGGCTTGAGCAAAAACAAATAAAAAAAAAGATATGAATGAATTTTACCACTGCAGTCGTAAATGTAAAGATATCTCTGATAAATATCACATTGACCTGCTTCCTTGTTCGGAGACTGAAATGTGATTTTCAAATTGTAACGTAAATTGAGAGGAAAGTGAAAAATGAGACACTTTTTTATATGAAACGAAATTTTTAAAAATGTTTTGTTTGTAGGTGGACATAATTCATCCATGAAAGTTTACCTTTCTTGACAACTTTTACTGCATTGCTTCACATGTTGGAACCTGCAACTTCCAAAAATGAGCTTCATGCCTTGTGGTAGACTGTGCCCTTACAGTTGTAATCGAGATATTTCCTGTATATCGACAAATTCGCTCGTACTAATTTGTGAATAATGGCAGTTTCATTATTGTAAGATAAATTTGGAGTCACTGAAAAAATGAAACCTGGTTGATTTCCTTATAATGAATGCTATCACAGTTATTTTTTCTTTATTTGGTTTGATATTAAAACAAAACCTTCTCCACAAATTTATTAACCACTGCTACGCATTTAGGCTGTGAATCCCGCCAATCATATCTGTCTAGATACTTGAAGTATGGACAGCATTGCATCGCCAGAGATTTGGTGTTTTTTAACGTGGGATTAAGAAAGCTTGTGTCTCTTTTGCATGAATGCGTTCAACAAATTATGGTATCATTGGCCCTGGGAAGAGGGAGCGGCCTCTTTGGGCGAGTCCATTGGAGCTAGTTAACGTGTAATCTTTTTTTCGTCCACATGCAACGACTACTTATCATATCCTACCCCTGTACATACTGAAAAACCTGGTTTAGTCGCTTTAAAGCCAGGGCCTTCCCTAGCCAGAAAAAAATAAAAAAATTCAGCCGGCCTCAAGCCAATTCCCATAGGACTGTGTGCTAAGTGTGCTCTTGTGTACAATCTAATGGATTGTTTACAAAGCGGTGCCTCGGGCAGACAGTGGAATGTTTCTTATCAGTGACGGCTGTCTGGAACTTGTCAGAGGCCTCTGAAGTGTTATTTTGGTTGGGGGCGGGTGTTGTTGTGGTGGTGTGGCTTGGCTGGCGCGTGGCAAGGCCCCCCCTCAAATCGGGATAGCCTGGGAAAACGGCCCCCTCGGTACTGTGATACACTTTTGGTGGTTTGTAAGAGCTGTAGAGGCTAGGGGACAACTATTGAAGCACTAATACACCTTCAGGACGGACTCAGGGCTCTGCAACCCTGAGAAATGATATGGACTCACCTGGCGAGTCCGTTCCCGAGACAGTGTGAGAAAAAATTCATACAGCGTCGCAGGGTAAATTTAAGAAAGATGTGAATAACTTTTTATGAAGACAGCTGACATTTAAAATAATGAACAAACTTCACATAATTTAAAAAGGTGCACGTACGTAAGTCTTACTTTCGATTTGGCTGCAAACCATTGATCAGAATGAGCTTATTCTGGAAAAGAAATGCAGGCAGGGGAACAATTGTATCATGTTTAAAGTTTGCATTTATGCCCTTCACTGTAAAACCTAAGCGTTTAACTTCAAACCACAATTAAACGCATATCTGTAACACTTTTGACACGTTTACAAATAAACACATTCGACATGCTTATAAGCCGAACACACCATTTTATTTAATCAACGCAAGGTAAGTTTGTGATCAAATATATGGGTATGTTAGGTTTTTAAACACTTGTTCATAAGACACCCGTTCATGTGTGTTTATTACCTAAACACCTACACCTGTACGCGCTGTAAAACGTCTGTTTTGATACATTTATAAAGGGTGCAGCTTGTGTTTACTGCAAATCATTGGGTAACAATGACACGTGTGTAAGTCATACATAGTGACGTGGAGAGTGGCAAGCCAACTGCTATAATGGTTGAAATACTGTTGACAGACCTTATTTTTCTGAAAATTATTACCCATCTGGGATCCTGAAATATCAATGCACATTTTATGCACAAACGTTTGTAAGAAACGATTAATGCTACTCTAAAACAGTCCGATTTCTCTACATTTGCAACTAACAGCCAGCCGACGTGCGGGGGACGCGGAAAGAGACCGAAGTGCGCATGCGGGTGCGTGTACGGTACATACAGCGTATGTACCTAGGTCGTGCGTCTTAAACGCTCGATGGTACAACTGGACGGATCGCTAAACACGGTGTTTATTTTTGGTGAGATAAGCAATTGATTATCCAATCTGCATCTATATTATTACATGTTATATCAGCTTAAATGAACCACTTACAGAGTGAGATTGGAATTTCATCTACACTAAAGAATATTGGCGGCAAATAACGGAATTCACGTTTTAAGCCGCTATAAACAGGCGTTTAATGTCCTGATGCTAAGCACTTTATATAACACACGTTCATGTGAAAGCGCACCGCGTGTTCAAATGTTTAATGTGTTTAGTTTATAAAAATGTCGAACATTCTTGGGTTTTACAGTGTATAATTACTTGTTCTGCTGGTTTCACCTTTACTGACAATGCTCAGCAGCCACTGTATTCAGAAAGAAAATTTTAACAGATTTAAAGTAACTTCATAAGTGTTGATTTCCAGTGAAAATGTGTTTAATTTTCCACGATCCAATGATCGAAGACATCGGTTACAGGTTGTGTCAGTTACTTTATCTTCAAAATTAGTTTCTGCCATTTCTTGTCTTCAACGTTCACTTTCACTTAAAGGGGGATTTTAGAATATGTGTCTGTTGAACTGTCGGCTAGTATATGGGTAAGGAGCTGTCGGATTTTTTTTTTCTGTCAAAATGTTGCAAATGTTGTAGGAATGGCTTGCCAGACCAGGAAATTTAAACAGTTGGGGGCAGGGACGAACTGTAGGAATGACTGACCCAACTAGGAAATTTGAAAAGT
>NW_019091579.1:73881-112585 GCF_001949145.1 Acanthaster planci | reverse complement strand
AATGACTTGCCCGACCACGGAAATTTGAAAAGTGGGGCAGGGAGGAACTGTAGGAATGACTTGCCCGACCATGGAAATTTGAAAAGTGGGGCAGGCAGGAATTGTAGGAATGACTTGCCCGGCCATGGAAATTTGAAAAGTGGGGCAGGCAGGAATTGTAGGAATGACTTGCCCGACCATGGAAATTTGAAAGTGTGTGTGCGCTTGTACATGGTACCTTGTGGGGTATCGTAACAATGGAAGGTACCCCACAAGGCCTTTTGATCCTGTGGGATACTAAAGTGGTACCCCACAAGAATTTCACGAAATAGATATTTCAAATTTACTCAAAAAGGAGGAATTTTCAAGTGCCATTCATCTGTGAATTGAAGTGTTTTATATACGGTCGAAATTTCAACCCAGGAAACTGAATTTGGTTGAAATGGCAAAGAGTTGAAAGTCACAAAATTCTTCACAATCCGCTGTAATGATTTTTCCGAGATGAAAAAAATGGAGGGATGATTCAATATGTGGGGAGAACATATCCCCATCCCGCAGTATTTACGCCCACTGACTGAAATCAAGAATGGATCCTTTGCGATTTTATTATTTTAGAGATTGTGCGACAAACCTTGTTAAGTGTCACTATATATGAAGTGATGCTGAATATACAAGGCTTTAAAACGGAATTAACTAAATTAATTAAGCTGAAATCGCTGAAGGTCACCTTCAGCGATGACAGCTTGACAAACTGAATAATTTTTCGATATTCGTCAATACTTTGCTGAAATATGATTATTCTCTTGGGTATGCATCGGTATATTTGCAGCTCTTTCAACATTAACGATCAAGTAACATGCTATTTGCACTTTAGCACTGACGTTATAGCGCGTGCCACCGATGTCTTTTGAGCACAGGCAACCACGATTTAATACCAGTAGCGTCTTAAATGATACACCGGCGATTCATTTGACCAAAATGAGTACCCGACAGAGTAGGGTTGAATGCTATCAGGAAGAGACACCGTGAAATTGCTTACGGTTTCACTGTGTCTTTTGAAGTTGAGTATGGCTCAAAATATCCTGAAACGTTTTTGGTGCTATGAATAACAGTGATTTGCAGCTTGATTTGGGTTTTTGCCCTAAATGTCAGATGCAATAATTTCACATTTGATTACATTGTCATACAAAACAGCGACAAACTGCTTGCAGACAACAATGACTTGCGATATACAAACTAAAAATACTTAACTGAAGTGTGTGACTGCGGCTTTGCTATCCAAGCAGAATCATTTTAAAAGGAAAATTATCCTAATCAATTCGAGATTATCTACACAGTGATGGGTTCAAAGTGTAACACCAGTTTCTACATTTTGCAGACATGAGGCAAATCCTTAAAATAAAAGCCAAATTCTGAAACTCCGAAGCAAACATTTCTATGGACTTATCCATATGGAGTTTCTGAAAGGAAAATAAAATTACAGCCTTTAATGCCATTTAAACTTTCAGTTGTGCCACTGAAGTTTTTCTCAAACAAAAGGCACAAGATATTATCTTGTGTAGTCTGTGTCATGTAATCTTTACGGAACCAGTCTATCTGGAGTTGTATCCTAAAAACTCTTACAGTAAAGATCCAAAACGTGCATGTATGTCAGTACCAGACCATTGAAGCCCGTTTCTATGCACATCTGCACTCACTATCATTACATGGAAATTTAGCAGCTGAGAAACAACAATGGCATCTGTGAGTACAAGCAACGTGAGATTTCTGTTTGAATATTTATGAGGTGCAGTTAAACAAATAGGCCTACAGCATGGTTTATTTTTTCGGGAAAATAGTGGGAATTACTCGTTCCTCCGCTTCGCGTCGGGAGGTAGTCAAACTGACCTACACCTCGGGACCAGTAATTCCCACTACTTCCCATCAAACCATGCTGTATTTGTATAATATTGCCCTGGAAGGGTTGCATTGGAAGATTTGTTGGGCACAAATTCACAGTTAGCCATAATTATTATGGTCCCTTTTCTCTCTTCCGAATTTGTAATTATTGTAGGAGAAATGTTCAAAAATGAAATTATTAAATTGACAGTTCAGAAAGCCAGAATAATTCTTTGGCCACTAAAAAAACAGTATTCCGAGATAGGATCATGCAGCCCTCGCAGGGTTGGATATAATTAATTTGAATGGTGACCATCTTGAGATCATGTCAATTTCAGGACTACTGGCAGATCTGTTGCCGTCTAACAGCAGACTTTCCTTTCAGAGTAGCAGGGTCTATCTTGGGTAAAAGTGAAACAGCTCCCTCAAGATCGATCTTTGCGGCAAATGCGTGTATTTTTTTAACTTGATGCGACACAGTCTAATGAAGAAAATGTACGCCTTTCCATATTAAACAGCACTCAACGTCAAAGTACGTGAAAGTGCATTTAGATACTCATTTAATATAAACCTTCTTGCCTGGGAAGGCTGATTACATGTTTATTTTATCCTGACATTAGTGTCACTTTAGTCTTTCATTAAAAAATGCTGGCCTTTAAAAGTCCATTTTTTAGCCCTATAAGATGGTACAGTAAAGAATTCAGGCACTGACAAGAAAATGCCTTTGTTTATGTCCGCCGGAGCGTTTCATTGTCAGATCAATTTCCTATCAGCAATTTAAAGACATAGTGATGCGCAAAACGTATTTGTATTTACAATACTTCTTTGTGATAGCGATGGATGGTTTCTGGTCGCAGTGACACGCAAAACCTTAAAATATTTTAACAATTGCGCACTCATCCCAGTCTGTATGACCTGAAAATGACTTAACGTTTGAAACGAACTCAGATCACTTTACCCATATTGTGTTTATATGTACATCGCCCTCCATTAGCTGCAATCTTCAATGCTTTTAATCAATGAACAATTCCAAGCCACACCTCTTTGTACAGTGGAATGTCAATATAACGAACACCGCTATACCGGATGTTTGAGAATACAGAACATCCCCATTGACTCCCGGAATTCAAGTGCCATTACAAATTTGATTCAAGTAAAAAGAAAAACATTTGTAGAACTGATGATAATAACTCATACTTCAGGAAAATTGCACTCAAGATGCAACAACAGCCAACAGTTGGCAAGAACCGTCCTAAGGGAAAGAAATTCTTGAAAGCTTCATTCGTCTCCAATGCATTAATTGAAAATCGAAAATAAATTAGGTGTTAAAACCCTTTGTTGTATAATTTTCAAATTAATACTTTTCTAAACTGCTTGCTATTAGCCTTTTAAATATTTCAAAATTCAAAACATATTTGGATTATTCATGGCATTCTTCAAAAATTCGAATGGATTTCATAAGATTTGGATACAAAGCGATTGAAATATTTTTACGAATTGAATTAGGCGATATTGTTTTTTATTCGTAACCACATCGAAACAATTTGGTTACGGTTGTTTTTTTTAAGAAGGAAAACTTGGGAATCAGGCTATCCATTTAATTTAGTTTGATATTTTCAAAATCACTTCATATGTTACCCAAAAAACAACTGTTCTCAGTCTCCACTGTGAAGTATTGATCAAAAGTGAGCATCTCTAAAAAAGATCTTCACAAGGGTGAACCGAAATCCAAAATAAGCAACACGCTCAGCATTACACCTTTAAAAATCTTACAGAAATCTGATGGAGATCAAAAAGGCCTTGGATATTAAATACAGTACAACGAGAAAATTGAAACATTTGAAAAAGTACCAAGGTGTTCCAGTAAGAATTAACATTTCTTTACGAAACATTTCAAGTGCAGCGTAATGTACATGGAGAAAAAGTTCCTACAACAATTGTGCCAATTGTGCTACTAGCAACTACATCTGATTGGATAAGAACTTCCTGAATAACCCCTGCTCCAAATCTAAGGCCAATAATCAGAAGGAAGCGTAGTTCTGTGTGAAAATCCTCCATACGGAAATGTATCCGTTTGGGGGTTGCTACTTGGATGTGCAGCTTCCTTTCTGTCCTAAACCGTTTGCCTTTGTAGATGAGAAAGATCGAGGAAGGTAACTTGGAAGTGCGAAATATTTGACATGAACTTAAGCGTTGGGTGATTTTGATTACCGTCAAATACGAGGACATCGTCTCTGTATCTCATGTAGCTCACGACTGAAGGATTGCGAGGGGGAATGATTTCTTTCTCACATTTGAACAGGGACTGCATATTTCGCACATTTCGGGGCTGTGCTCATTTCCCATTGCCAAATTTCTGTCTGAGAAACCTGCCACTGAATTCGAATATGTTTCGATGCATGACAAGGTCTAACAGACAGCGTGCGTGTGCTCTTGTTGGTTTGGGGAAGGCGTACAGTCTGCTTTTGGCTTCTTCAAGTGCACCATAAACTGATTTAATTGCTGTATCGTGCTCAGCAAAAGGTCGTAAGCGCGCTTACGACCTTTTGCCCGGAAGCATGATCACAGTNAGAAAAAAATGTTCCCGGTAAAAAGGCATAAGAAACACACTCTATTTAGTAAAAACGGGAAGAAAATTACTAAAAAATGAACACAGGCTGTGCAAAAAGCAACCTTTGCACAAATTATCAAACGACTTGGGAAATTGTTTCGTAACTATTTGCGAAGAAATCTTTATATTTCATTAAATTAAAACAATTGCATAGACGTCCTTTTGCTGGGAATTTTTTACAACCTTCTTCCGGGCACCCGATGTGCTCTGAGCAGTTTGCATACATGTACACATCCAACGTGATCGGTAGGTGATCTTGCTTCACTGTCACTTGCTTCAGTTTATCAAGCACATGCGCAGAGCCTCGTTATGATCTTTTGTGGTTGAAGTAGTCCATATGTCATTTTGAAATCGATTGAGTTGAACCTCTGCAATCTCTGATCATTTGCCTCCCCACAAACCGTGTTCCTTAATTCTTGTGCTTCTTTGTGAACTTTCAATAGGAGCTGGAGGCATGGGGTTTTAAAGTCGTGGTTGTTACTGCGGATATTCTTTTGTCCATGTACAGTTTGCGAGTGGCTTAGGAGACCAGTTGTGCTGTTTCCCCTGTCAAGTCTCCACCAATCTCTTCATAGCGTTGTTGTAGCCCCTGCGTATGTAATCTTGTGTATCCAACAGAGCACCTTTATCAATTGGTTCAACGACAATGTCTCGTTTGTTCCTAAGGCCGGCCAAGGCGATGCATTCAGCTTTTGTCGTGTTAAACTGTACATGTTGGATTTTTAATCTGGATAGTTCCTCCAAAGTACCATCAATGTATGATTCTAGATTCAAGTTGAAGGTAGGTTGGGGATTCCAGTTTGAAGGCAGTTGGAACCGGGGTGGATGAGAGGGTCTAATTCTCCCTGCCATCTTGAATGTTTTAATCTCACTTTTCTAAAGAAAGATCGAGAATGGCGAAGGATATTTGACCTTATTGGTTATTTGGGGGTTGGAATAAAGTTCAAGACTCAAAGCAATCAGTTCAATGTTACAGAGCTGACTGTTGGAAAGGTTATTAACATATGGCAAACATTTGCCTGCAGCTCAACGGAGATCACCTTCGCCCGATTTCTATTCTTCTTGCTAATTTTATGGGATGAAAAGATCTTTCCTTGGCTGCTTTATTTTTCTGATTTTTTTTTTACTTTTACTTTAATTGAGTCATCTCGCCAAGCTCAAGCAGATTCTATACTATTCCTGATAAGTGTATGCTGATTTAAGTCTGAATGAGAGCGTGGATGGAGGTAGATATGTTTTGGATGTCATGGCAGTACTGGGGTTTATGTGCGTATAAGGAATTGGGGGAGGTTACTGGGCATGCATATCGGCCGTCGCCCGTCGTCTGTCGCATTTTGCTTTTTGTTGTGTCTCAATTCTGCCATTTACCAGTTCCAAACATGCCATTTTCCGTCGTCAGTCGTGCGTCGTGCGCCGCATATCAAATAGGTTGCATAGGACCTGCAAAAGCCGGGGTTTGACAAATGATAATGTGATGATTCCATTCACTTCTAAAGATCTTTTCCAAATAAGGCNAAAAAAAAAATGTTCCCGGTAAAAAGGCATAAGAAACACACTCTATTTAGTAAAAACGGGAAAACTTACTAAAAAATAAAAGCCAGGCTGTGCAAAAAGCAACCTTTGCACAAATTATCAAACGACTTGGGAAATTGTTTCGTAACTATTTGCGAAGAATTCTTTATATTTCATTAAAATAAAACAATTGCATAGACGTCCTTTTGCTGGGAATTTTTTACGACCTTCTTCCGGGCACCCGATGTGTTCTGAGCAGTCAATGCATGACTCTAGATTCAAGTTGAAAGTAGCTTGGGGATTCCAGTTTGAAGGCAGTTGGAGTCGGGGTGAGTGAGAGGGTTTAATTCTCCCTGTCATCTTGAATGTTTTAATCTCACCTTTCTGAAGAAAGATCGAGAATGGCGAAGGATATTTGACCTTATTGGTTATTTGGGGGTTGGAATAAAGTTCAAGACTCGAAGCAATCAGTTCAATGTTACAGAGCTGACTGTTGGAAAGGTTACCAAAATATGGCAAACATTTGCCTGCAGCTCAACGGAGATCACCTTCGCCCGATTTCTATTCTTCTTGCTAATTTTATGGGATGAAAAGATCTTTCCTTGGCTGCTTTATTTTTCTGATTTTTTTTACTTTAATTGAGTCACCTCGCCATGCTCAAGCAGATTCTATACCATTCTTGATCAGTGTATGCTGATTTAAGTCTGAATGAGAGCGTGGATGGAGGAAGATATGTTTTGGATGTCATGGCAGTACCGGGGTTTGTGTGCGTATAAGGAATTGGGGGAGGTTACTGGGCATGTGCCATTGACAGGTCACGCCACTGCCAAACATGACCACCACTTGACAAACTAAGGAATGGGGGGGGGATGTTTAGGATTCTAAAGCCATCGTTGCGTTTTTATTATGATACGTGTATTTGACAATATGAGTAAGGAGAAGCCCGTGCTCCTTGGGTTTTGTCTCTGAGAAACAGGGTCATTATACTCTCGTTATTTAAATATCTTAAGGACTGAGAGGTGACTGGTTATAGGTAATCGCAATGATAAGTGGATTTAAAAAAAAATAAGACTTAGTTCAAATAGGAGGAAGTACGTTTCTTTTTATTTTTTTTCAGAATATTACAAAAAGACAATTCTATCCTCTTCGTAGGTTCTAAGTGCATGACCCGTGCGGGGGTGGTGAACTTTTGAGAGCCAAGATATAAATTCTTGTTCCAACCTTATTCCAGAGAATTACTTTCTATGATAATTGTGTCTACGACCCAAGGCCAAAAACAAAATAATAGCAATGACCAGAAGACAACCATCATGGAACCACAAGTGGTGCCTATTGCCTTACATTTGTACATGTGATGAAGAACACTTGGTGCAAGGGCGATGGGAGGAACTAATAAGTAATTTTCGCCTCACCAGTTTTGGGTGAAGGCATCTACCCCAGATGTTCCAAATAAAAGGTTCCAGAATCTGCCCCCCCCCCAAAAAAAAAATCAAAAATTACCTTGGCGTTATAAGCAAGCAAAGCAATCAAACGTATAGGAACCCCACTTTTGGGTCAGAATTTGAAATGTGTGTCAGAATTTGGATCAGTCATCAGCATTGACAAGTCTGCTCACGATGTCTGTTTGTTTCTTCTCAGTCCTAGGAATCCAGTCAAGCTTCTCGTTTGGCATGTTTTTTTTATGCAGCATCGAAAAATGTCTGCAGCAATCATGTGAAAAGTGAGACACAGTCAGCTAGCTTGCCTTGCTATTGTCTATAATCTTTTTGTTTTCTCTCATGGATAATCTCTTCTATTTCTCGAATTGATTCGATGGCTCCGTCTGCGTCCACCGTCTTGATAAGGGCTACCTTGACGTTATCGAGGATAAGTTCCAGCTGTCCGCAGAATTGGTATTAGCCCCCCCTGGATATTGCCTGGTTTAATGAGATCTTTAGCTTCAAGTTTGAGTTCTTTGAGTTCAGAATTATCCTTTGTTTCCAAAATTGTCAGAGTGCTGAATTTGTGGTCAAAGTAATCTTTGAATTAGAAAAAAAAATATGCGGATCGAAATGTTCTTTTTGCTCTCAGATTCAGTATCTCTGCGTATTGCACGAGCGCGGCGTAGGACTCATTGATGTGTGTTAGGCCTGAACTGATGGGCGTCGTTTAGGACGCCACTTATAATTATTGTCATGTGACGCATCATTTGAGTCAGCTGGAAAAAAGTGGTTTGAATGGGGAGTAAAGTGGTAGTGAATGACGCCAAAGGAGGCCCTCTGTTAGCCAAACGTTTCAAATTATGTTTGGTCACGGCTTCAAAAAATAAGCATCAACATTCGATTGAAATAAATTTTTCATGCCTCCTCCCCATACATGACTCCTGTTTTAGGGAAGAGGATCTGCCATTTTATGAAGGAAAGTGTATTGGATCACAGAAATTGATGTTACGGAGGCTACCTGTCCAGATGGGTTGTCTCTTACGGTGTTGAAGGAATGTGCCCGTCAGATAGTCTCTCCTGTATGTCACATTTTTAATTTGTATGTTAGAACGCAAGAATTGCTCTTACATTGGCCCAAGGCCAATGTTGTGCCTCTTTTTATTTGTTAAAGGTTGGTCCACAGTCACTCAGGAAATTAGTCGCATTTTGGACAGAGCTGGGCAGGTGAATATGATTTATTCGAATTTTTCCGAAAGCTTTCGATAGCGTGCCACTTATTCACAAACTGAAATCCTTCGGGTTTCATTCAGAGCTACTTGGCTGGTTGAGATCCTATTTACAACAGAGTAGTTGTGGATGGATGCAGTTCTGAGTGGCTACCAGTTACCTCTTGTGTTCCACAGGGCCCTGTGTTGGGGCTTTTGCTTTTCATTTTATGTGTTGATGCAAGCCTACCTCTGCCCACCACTCCACATTAGCATTACTTTTAGCATTACTTTTATAAAAGATTTCAGTTCGGTTTTGGCCACACTTTTTCAAAAAGAAAAAAAAAGGATCTGCTCCTTTTCATCTTGTCTGCCCCCTCATGCCCCTCGCCTTCCCTGTCCCTCTTGTCTTTATTTAGCTAGTTTAGTTTCTTCTGTCTTCTGGTGGTAGGATGGCGCTGTAGAGGTGCTGGACACCAGTTTTATCTTATAACATAGTGGCTTGATCACTTCGGTCAGGATGGTTTTTCTCTGTCTCTTATTTTGCTGTTTTGTATTTTTGTTATTTTTAAGGATGTTATGTAACACTTATTAAATATGTTGTATATTTTGTACTGTTTTTATATGTTGTCCACCAGTGGAAAGCGTAATAAAATAACATTAAAAAATCAGAAATAAAGCTGTCACCGTTACTGACGCTCTGCCTCAACGAAACCGTGAAAAAAATTCAGTCTCTAAGACAAGTGCATCATAGACTCTGCTCAAGGCTCAAACGCAAAACAAATCCCATGTGAGGACAAATGATTTGTAATTATCAAAAGTAAGAACATCCTATATTACTGAGTCTTCCACCTCGGCAAATATTTCTACAAATGTGTGTTTCAGGAACTTATTTGAAACAAAACTTTCAATCTGTCAATTCAATGTAGTAGTTTTTAGAGAATGAAATTGACCTGACCTAGCTTAACCATCCCTAAAATGAGAGTAATGAACATTCCCCTCATCATCTCCAACCATTACAAATTCTTGGGGGTGTTAAAATTGCGGAGTTTATACTTTAACGTCTTTGGCCTTTCCGGGGGGATGCTATATTTTGGGGCTTTTTAAGTGCTTTGGGAAGGAAGAATTACCAGCATGGGCGTAATTCCCGGAGGACAGCGGTGTACCGGTACATCCCCCACTTTTTGAGGTAGGGGTGGGCTATTGAATCAGCCCCCAGACACTTTTTGTGTTAGCAAAAATATCAAATCGTATTGTGAAGAATTTGTCAGACTTCCAACTACTGAAATGCATTCAATTTCACTCACAAAGGGAAAAGAATTTAAAACACCCATAGATATGCCATTCTGAATACATAGTACATATGTATATCATAATCATGATCATGGACCTCCATACAAAGTCATATGGCTCCAACCCCTCCCCCTTTCAATTCTCATGGCCGAAAAAGTCACCTCCCATCCTTTTTCATCCGACGGAACCAAATGATGGAGTGGAAAACAATTTGCTCACAAGATGCACACTATGTCAGCACAACCTCTCATGGACACCCCTTTCGTTCTTTTTTTCTTTTTTTTTAAAGCCATCGCTGGGCTTAATGAAGTTTCGGCTAAGCATTGCTACTTCGGTCAGGAGCCGGACCCAGCTCACAACGGGAGACTTCGCTGGTTGATTCCAGGAACACGCGAGGATCACTGCTCGTGCACCAGCATCCGAATTGGAGGTGTGAACCCCATGCCCCAAAATCGACCCTACAACCCGAACTTCACGGACAACCCGCTGTTTACCAAGGACGTGAAGAAAATACACGACTACTTTGGATGCCCTGGTAAGCATAATGTATTTTCTCAATTATCATGCCTTTTGTCATACCGCTATTTGAAGACCGTCACGGCAGTGGAACCTACTTTCTTTTACAAAATGCTGGTTGCGTTCAAATAGTTTGCTTGTGTGCGGAATTAACACTAGTAAAAAAACTAAAGTAAAAGGAACTAACAAGAGTCTCGTTTCTCCTCGTCGTTTTGCTTAATAAGTTATACAGTGGGCGCCCAGACCGTTATTATTCTAATCATTAATTTGTAACTGAAACACAAATATCATTCTATTCGTTAAGAATGGCCATGTACTTATTCATGTCAGCTTCTGCCTTCAGTTTTGAAATGAAAGTGAATACAATTCTTCAACACCAAAAGGTTTAAGGGTTTGGGTGATTTGTGATCAATGTATCTGACTTTAATAAATATGAGGAAAAGGAAAAATCATGTTGAGTTCTTAAAGCACACAGTAAACCATACACACTTCAGTTAGAACAACTCATTGTCACAGTTGAGCACTGATCATGTTTAGCTCCGGTGATTTGAGTGTAGGGGACTACAATCCGACTACCCACTGCTACTTATAAGTAGGGCTTGCACACCAAATACTCCAAGATATAAGAAGGTTGGTATCATAGGATTGTAACATGGACGTTCGGCAGACTTGTAAGAATGACATGAAAAGCGCCCCCACTTGCCACACAACAGAGAGTCCCTGCCACGATGCACAAGCTAAAACTAGTCCAGCTTACAAGTGCGCCGAACGTAGTCCATGCTACGATCCTAAAATACCAACCTGCTTATAGCATGGCGTATTTGGTGTGCAAGCCCTACTTATAAGTAGCGGTGGGTAGTCGGATCGGGTGGTAAAGTTCAGTCATATCTTCACGACAAGACTGAGTTCAAATCATGTTGATTCTTAAAACATAGTTGACATAATTATTCGCTTCAGTTACAGCTCCATGCCACAGTTAATCGGCAGTCATGTTACATGTATTAACTCAGTGTGGGATGTTAGAACTTCAGATTATCACGACATTTTATCAGAAAAGAAACACTGTAAAATAGTTTCAACATGGAGTCCATGGCAAGGTTCAAGTCACAAAGACTTGTTAAATGTAGTTTAAGACATGTACATGGCAAGGATGAGCATGTTGATTCTTTGAAAAGCTTAGTAAAATACATTTCAGTTGCAACTAGATGCCACGGTTTAGCATGCATGCATACATGAAAATTATATCAGTAAGAGCGTGGAACAGTAAATCACCAGTCTGTGTCTGGTCTAATTTTAAGGGAAAATGTGTTTAAGTGCACAAAAAGCAGTTATTTTTTCATACAAAGACTAGCATTTGTTTTGGCAAAAGGAAATATCTTGAATATGTATTGTTATGTCATGATAATAGAAACTGCACTGAATTGAGTACGTGGGGATATACTTTCAAATTACAGATTTGCATCCTGGCAGAGCAATGTGTCTTTGATATGGTTGGTTTTGAGTTGTAAAAGTTCTTTCCGGGAAGTGTTCCGAATAGTTCAGTTTATATAAACCTTTCTGCTAAATGCTCATTGAAGCTTCCGAGAAGTAATGTTTACCACGTAGAAGCCAGGGTTTTTATGTAAGAGCAATAACGATACCACATCATTTTTAATATGAGATACATTGTTCTGCCAAAGGAAGTCACTGGATGTACTTCGAAATTAACAGAGTAACTCGGATGAAAACTAACTTTGTACAATTTTCTAACCATGCTCAATGGAAGAGTGCCCTCAAATTACCCAGGTTTCTCCTATTTCACAACTGCATGGAACAAGTTTTGTACTAAAAAACTCTAAAATGATTGTTATGAGCGTAGGTTACCAAGTAATTAAAATGAACACAGCGATTAATTAATTAGCCGCATTTGCATTAGTAAAGATGAAATCGTGAAATCAAAAATCCACGTTTTTCTGTACATTCTGCTCTTCTTTTCAAAAGGACCTGTGGTTAAGTGCAGTCAGTTGTGAATGTAACAACGATGTGTGATTCTTCGTGAAAACGAAAGTCTCAGTTGAACTCCATATCGAATAGTTTTTGTATCGCTATGTCTTTTTACCACGATGCACCATTGACGACCTTAGTGTGACCATTTAATGGAATTTACATTTGGGTTCCAAACCCCGTTTGTCCATTACACTGTAGTGAGTTTGACATTCAACTGATCCGCCAAATCACACAACATTCTCTCTCATTTGGAAAGGACGAATGAAGTGTAACAAGGTACTCTATCTTTTCCAAGTTACTTGAAATAAAAGCAATCATATAGACGGCACGAAATGTACAACCGGCCAAGCAAATCGTTGCGTCATTCATCGTCGTGTGATTAGTCGCTCGCCATACCATAATAACGACATGCATGGCGTGCGATAATGCATTTTCACTGCAAACAAAATGTCATGACTTATTGGCCATGAGCGGAAACAACCCCTTATCAATTGAACAGCGCCAGTTTAGTGGGCAGCCTCGAGCGCCATCTTGCAGGCATGCACGACTGCGAGACGTAGTTTTCGTAATCGCTCATGAACCAGCAAAATGCAGTTTCCATAGAAGGAGCTTACGTTGCTGCATGGGAAAATTTGTGTCGTCTGTTGGTCTCGTTTGGACAGAAATAAACTGCTTAACGTCTTTCGTTCCTCCCTGTAGGTCCTGCTGACTGCCAGGAGTGGTTAGATGCAGGGTACAATACCAGCGACGTGTACACCATCTACCCAACGCAGTATCAAAATGGCTTGCAGGTCTACTGTGATATGAAGAAGGATGAATCACGTTGGATGGGCCTCCAGGGAGGTTGGATTGTAAGTATCTCTTTCTATAACTTATTCTTTTGTTTATATCTTTTAATCTTTTAACTTCATCAGTACCAAAGAAAATGAAAAATTACCATTGAATTGCTAGAACTTTTTGAGTAGGCCTACTCCGTAATGTGACGAGAGATTAAAAATCAAAACGAAACTTGTTGGCAGTCCCCGTTTATTTGAACTTGCAAATGTTACCACTTCTCTAAACTGAGCAGTTTCGTCATGATGTTAGTGAGGACTCCAGGTAAAGATACCTCAGACACATGAAAATGACTTGAAACCAGTTTGTAAAATTCGAGCTTGGGTATTTACAATTACACATTATGGACACTATTTAGAAGTTAGGAGAATAATGGGTACTTAAATTCGAAATGATAATCGTCCTATAACTTACTACGTGTACATTAGACTAGATTTTCGAGAAGACTACTTAATTATGGAAAGTTGGTAACTTCATTACGTTAATCAAACTCAGTAAGTCCATGATAAATGAGATAAAACTTTATTAGTCAAGCCGAATCGGCGCTAAAGAGGTCTGTTCTATTTACCATACGCGTTCTGCTGCGAGATAATGCATAATAAATCAAACGCAAAATGTAATGAACAAGTATGACTATGAAAACAAGATTAATTAAAAGTCCTCCGAGTGAAAATTAATTATAGCCCATGTACGTATACATACAAATTTTCACAATAATTATGGACAATTTTCAACACCATCAAAAACTAGCTCCACTTACTAATAAGAATTTTTATGGACGTCGAACAGACCTCAATATTTCCCTTTGAGTAGTAGGGCCTGTGCAGCTAAATGCCAATATATTTATTTAAGTGGCACCAAAACACAGGAGGAAAAGAAATGAAGGCCTACCCGGAAGGTCTGACATCGTTCTTACTTGGGGTCCTTTTATTTTTTCTTTATATATTTTTTACTTGTTATAAACATTATGATATTATTTAATTCTTCAATTTATTATGGTTTGTTAAATACCTCCGTTCAGATCAATGTAAATAGGTTTGTCTTTCTTGCAAATGACCCATAGGAGTCATAATGCCCTTCTCAAGCTTCAACTGATGTGCCAAATATAACCCGTCGGAGCAATCTGTATGCTCACCGAACGACCTTTAGAATATTTACTTAGAGTCTTTGAATATGAGTTTCACACCAGCGCCAACATTATACCCTTGCGTACATTGTCTAGTTTTAACACGTTGATGTTCTTATTCGATATGGGCATTTCTCCTACCCGCAATATATAAGGCTCCAAAGCCAATTAGCCTTTTAGAGGTATGGCGGACACAATAGGAGGGCGCTATTAGGTTTCGGTAAAATCTTTTGTGCATGCTCCAAATTTACCACTTCAAACAGCGCCCCCCTTATTGTGTTCGCCATACTTCTACAAGGCTAATACGAACAAATTCCTCCATAATGTTCTTGGTACAGTGATTTTTCCGTGATCTCCAAAGCACTAGTAATCTTATGCAATATCAAGACAGAGGTAATCGTTTGTCTGCATGGGGTTTACCCTTCTTAATGCCATCTATGTCCTTTTGTACTAAAAATGCCCTACCCGGTGCTGGCATGTCATATAAGCAATGGATATAATTTGAAACATACACAAACGTTTGAATTGTACCAGCTGCGTAATTTGCTCAATTTAGGTAGGTTACAAAAACGTCATTTCTTTCGGCGGGACTGGTAACCCCCCCCTAAAAAAACTCTTCGGTTTCTGGTGAGCACGTGCGTCGCTGTAGTCATGCGCGTCGACAAACTAAAAAAAAAGTAATTTGATTTTGTATTAAACGGTGTCAACAAGCTGCCAAACCTGCTTGATTGACTGGAATCCTGCTACTTCGTAATTTTAACGTGTTTTAGAAGGCCTACGGTTGAGTAATGTGTACGGTAAAGGAGTCCCTTTAGGCACCCATACATTTAGTCAGGCACTCTTTTTAGATGACGTCATTTCTGTGCTAAACATTTACATTTGGGAACCAGACAAGCTAGGTGGTCTTATGTCCTGTGTACCTCTTCAAGCTGAAAACGCTTTCAATCAGTAAATAGTGAGGGGCAGTCTATTCCAGTGTTGGCAGTGGCGGTAGGCATTACAAGCACACGTGTCATTTTTAGGGAAAAAGGAGGGGAAAAAGTCGCGTCCCCACACCACATTTGGAGTCAACCCCTGACTAGAAACTTGAACCTTTTTGGCCTGGTATTTTGAAAGTATTTTTAAAGCATTCAAGTATTTTGAAAGTATTCACCACGAAATGTCACCAATGTGGTTTGTGCACTTTGATAAGTCTTTGTGTTTGCATCAGTCATTTATTTGGATATTAATTTCAAAAGGCCGGGAACTAAGTCTGAGGCCGTATTTCCACTGCAGGTGGCACAGGCTTATGTATCCTCGCTTATGTACCATGTTTTGAAAAGTGCAACCTTTTGGCGAGAAAGATTGTCTGCTAAGATATTAACGCAACCAGGCACGTGAACAAATTTGAACTGAATGTTTACGCACCAGTAGGCCTATAATTACCTTCTCGTCCTTAGATGTCTTGGAATTACATGTAATGGTATTTAGTAAGGTCTCGTTATCTTTATTGGGTAAAACCCGTTTAGTTACCCAATAATATCCCCAGTCGTGTACTGCTGCGACATTTGGGTGATGTTTTGGTTGCACCAGGAGTCAGGCCAACTAACATTAAACCATGGTTTGCTAATATATATATATATAGATCCAAACCCAAAGAACCTGCTGCATCTGTTAATAAGTGTAACGTGAAATGACAACCACTGGTCCGAAAGAAAAAACGAATTTCCATTAAATTGTAAAAACTACAGCCACATCTGCAGGTCTACCTTCGCTTGCAAAGTCAAATATATGAAAAAGTTGGGGTTCTTAATACCAATAATTAATTCACCTTCTTAAGAATATACGACCAGGCATTACAACCTTAAATGCAAAGTCGCGAAATCTGATGATTGATTGCAACTCTCGGAAAATACGCTTCTTCTTCATTAAAGCGTCAGCCATGTTCTGTGTTGCCTCAGCTATTCTATCAGCCAGCATTCCAAATGTATATATTTAAATACCAGCCAACGTAAGGCACGTTGTGGGCCCTTCTGTCTTTTTTGGGTGCAAGAGGGATGGATACCTAGGGCATTACATATTGATTGAAAACCATACAGGTCTTGTCTGCGTTTTTGTTTAGATTCGGAGATTTGCAAAAAGTCATAGTGAATGTACCATACCCCGAGCGCCGCGAACCCTCTTTAGCTATCCATTCAACTGCAGTGCTAAATGTTTCAAATATGGCATGACTAGATCTGCAGCTCATGGCAAAAGTTTTATTGTAATAAAATTGATCCAATGTGAAACCTAACAATTGGTGATCATCAGGGTGCAAGGGTATGATCTTAAATTCCGATTTGATGTCGACTTCAGACAAAAAGCAGCCGGATCCAATTCTTTTTATGACACAAGTAGCGTCATCCGTGGATGCATAATCAACTGTTGTATTACTACATGTATCTGGTATACCTTTGTTCACAGAGCCATTTGTTGGGTAAGATGAAAGCTGGTTGATACAACATGAGCCTGGTTGCTTCTTTGGAATGAGTCCGATTGGACTTACACGAAAATCCAGCAATTCGTCCCCTAGCCAATTCTAAATTCCAAACCACTTCGTAAAACTCAAAACCTTTTTTCAAGTTATTGGACCATGTTGGACGTTTCAATACATTAGTTGGACAGAATGATGTTCTCTTAAGATATTTTCAGGGTTCTTCTGGTTTTGTACAGAGGTGTAAACGGGCCAGGACCAAAATCAAAATTTCTAGCGGTATCTCTCTGCGGCGTGTAACATCTGGCATCGAGATAGATGTATTATGCGATGGATAACTTTAAGAAGTTAGCTGATTTGTCCTGCATCCAGGATGTTTCTTCGGTGTAGGATTTCGTTGTCATTCTAATGGTTAAGTAGGTGAGACCTTCCCCGACTTCTTTTTCAGTTTTAGTAAATTGATTGCGAATAACTGGCAGTGGCTGGATACAATTGTTAGTTAACTAGGCGTCCACGTTTGTCTGGCGAAATGGTTCCATTTCCGAAGAACTGGTTAACTACAAACGGATTTCTACCTTTCCCTTTGGTAATTATTCCTGGAGTTTTTCTATCAAGTTTTGAATACTGGATAGAATTGGTGCCGACGGAAAAGAGAGGCAGGGTTTTCACCATGGAGCGAGTAGGGGATAGTATTAAGTGTGTGTGTGTGTGTGTGGGGGGGGAATTTCTGTTCAATCTGTTTACCGACGTTCATGCAGCAGTAGCAATTTTCTTCTGTTCCTTTCTGCGGTTGTGAATTTTACAGTGAGATTCAGGTGCGTGCATCCCTATTTCTGGCTTGTATATACCATGGGCCAGAGCCAGACCAGATCCACACCTGCAACGGCTTTGGTTCATCACTTGCTCCGTCAGGGCTATGGGCCAACATGTCCACGCCACAGAATTGTTTACATATTTTGGATGTGACATCAATTATGCCTGCTGCTCTTCCTTTGACATCCTTCGCCTCTGGTGCTCGCTTCATCAACCCTTTGTCAAAGAGACAGTGGGCTGCGGAATAAAGGTCTCAACTTTAGTATCACGTTGAGGAGAAGTACCGGTACATCTTGTGTGTACTCCACGGATGATATCTCTGATGCTTTTAGCAGAGGATGGGCGAAGGATCGATCCGAACATTACACACAATGTTCCAAAGGCGCATTCTAAGCTTCTGATGGTCGGCTTTGGCAACAATTTAACAATCTTGTTGACCATCTATTTTGAGGACATCCCTGCTACTGTGTCACTCTGCTCCCTCTACTGACACTTGACCACGGACGTATACATGTATAAAAAAGTGGACTTGCAACGACTTTGTATGAAATAGAAGCCAACCAGCGGCCATTTTACCGAGCCGAATACAAATGCGCGGGCTGGCTCGCTTCTATTGACGCCAGGGATTCAATGATCTCTCGCTGATTAAGATCATTACGGATCCAGATTTTTTTATATATGTCCGTGCGCCTGATAGGAAGAAACAGGCTCTCAGATCACCCTCAAGCTGATGGTCGATGGGCAAGGGGATTCCGTCCTGGACCAGCTTGGAGAAGATTCAGAGACCGACCATGCAACACTCAGCCAACCGGACCAACTTTTGACCGTGAGATGCGGGCACGGCAGTTTGAGCAGTTCGTATCCTACTGTACGGCATGGGTGATATTACGTTCGTCATAATGGATAAGAGATCGATGATGATGAGGGTGTGTATCCACAAGGCTCCTTTTCTTAGAGCTTAGCTACGACGCGGAAGGATTGAGCTGACAAGTTTTCCGTTGAAACTTAGTTTACAAAGTCATAACGATCGCCGGCAGCACGCACGATGTTAAGAAATAAACAGTTATGGACAAGACGGAGTGTAACGCTGTTTAACAAAACAATAGAAACAAAACGTGACCCACTATTCGCAAAACAGGGTGAAATAGTTTAATTGTAATTTTTTACAATTCCTCTTCCTGCTATTTATTTCCTACTTCAGACTGATTCACAGTGTATATCTGCGGTAGGCCGTGGTAAGTATAAGTAGTAAAGGTTGTGGGTTTTGCTCTTTTTAAATGAGTACTGCTATCCTTTCCAACAGCCAAGAAGCCCCTATTCTGTTTGGTATTGGAGTAGTGGGCTACAATGGTGGCATGTTCGAGATACAATTCACATCATCGGTGAAAAAACAAGACCCGGTTATTTCTGGCAGTTGAGGTGGATCTTCAGGTCCAAGGATTTCATCCGATGTCACCGAGTTTGTTTCATTCTGTTAGTCCTGAGGAGAAAGTGGTCCCAATACCTGAATGTGGTACTCGAGAGACATCGCTGTGAGTGTGTTTGTGGACCCACTACAACACCGGACGGTTGGTGAAGTTTAACATGATCCAACTTTGTCGACTATCTGCGTCCGTGGCATGTGTTTCCAGTTTCATGATGGAGTGTTTCCATATGACTTGTTAGTCTGGATAGCAAACCCGATGATTCTGACTACTCTACGAATCAAGAGTCCGGTAGCATCCAATGTCCACGCAACCAAGACTGGGGAAATTCCTAAACTTTTTGGAAAACATTCCTAAGTCGTCCCGTAGATATTCGGCATATTCGGTTGGCACCGTTGAGGTTCGGTTATTCCTGGCCGGGTAGGCCTAAGTAGGCTAGCTGTTGAACTTCCGGCCTGCGTGGTGAAAACAACCTGAGGTGAACGCACGTTTGCCATGCGAAGCAACGTGAAGTGCATTGTTTTCATCTCGCACTGACTGATTTCACGCAAAGTCACGTCCTTGATCCTACAATATTTGACTTTACACAGAAATCGAAGGTCGTCTTCGCCAGAAACAATACCAGGCGAAGTGTAGACCAATGCAGGCTTTGTGCCTGAAACATGCTCTCAGTGGAGATACACTTACAGTATTGTCCACTGGATATGGAAAAAGCCTCATTTTTGAAAAAAACACCCGGATTCTCAATTTGTTACCCTTGACCCTTGCCTCACACCAATGATAAATCTTTTTATCAAAATTATTTTAAAAATGCAACTCTCAAAGGTGTCCAAGCTGGACAGCAAAATGATGTTCGACATAGTTCTCTTTCATTTTCCTTCAGTTTTTAAAGGGTTGACCAATGAATTTGTGATAAATTCTCACCCAAAGCAGACCTCCCCTAAAATGGAGCTAATATTCACTGCCCAGAAAAGTAGCCATATGAAACTGCAGCTCTCTGCAAAACGGCTAAATAGTGCCACTTTCGGACCTGATTGCAATGGCAATGCTCAGAATTGGAAGCCCTGTGTCCGGCCAGAGGTTCAGTGCATCTTGTTTTAATCCCCCAATTCAATGTCTCTCAGAACTCTCTAATATAGAATATTTTGAGTGCATAAATATTATTAATGAGCTCGGTGGACATATTTCTGGCCTATTTGCGTGGGTGCACCCCGACCAAAGATTTTTTATCAAGAGTCGTCAGGACCGGACTAGACACCGTTGGCCGAGTTCGGACGGCTTGTTCTCGTATGTTCACGAACAGCTTGATTTGTCGTTCTTGGGTCGACCGCTCGAACGCCGGGAACGTACAATTCGTCATCGCTGGTAGTTGGTGACGAGCAACGTGGCGGCGTCCACATCGTAGTAAACTATTCGAGAGTTAATGCTTGGACAACTGGACTGAATTCATTTCTATTAAACAGGAACATTCACTTCTGTGTTGTGAAAAATAATAAATGTTAATTTTGCAAACTATGTTGTCTCCAACTTTGTAAACCATCTCTCTATTTTTTGCAGCTGTTCAAAAATCAAAGTCTTACGAGTTTTTCTGTGTGTTCCTGTAAAACCCTGACGAGGAGGTGGTGTGTGATCCTGTTCCGAGAACAGTGTTTCCGGGTCGTGTTCCCGCCGTTCGAACGCGAGAACAAGAAACCCGTGTCAAGAACACGGCGCCCGAACTCGACCTATGGGCTTCGACCTGGATCAAGGGAGGGCGCAATTTTCCCAGCAACGGAGGCTCCTTAGGTCAGAATTCGCTCATCCGAGTCGCCCAGCGCCCGAACAGTGCCAAAGCATTACCACTGGCAAACCAAAAAAATTAAATAATGCTTCGCTAACAGGTTGTGGTAACTTCGCAGTCACAAGTCGTGCACAATGTAGTCAATAACAGTGCAAAGCCATAAACCCTTCCCAGTGCCCTGTTCGAGGGTTGGAAATGAACCGTTCTCCAGTGCACGAACGACCTCGAAATGCACACGTCAAGGTCGCATCGCTACCAACAAAATGAACATTCTGCTTGAGGCGGATCACTGCAAATGTAAAGTTTCAACTCAATCTGACTAAGTATTTGTCCCTACGGTCATTTACAAGTACAAAGCCACACGAGTGTGTAGGCACGTGCGCATCAAGCACGACAAAGGACAAATTACACATTTTTTAACTGACCTGTTTCTGAAAAATCGGTGCGGCGTAAAAGCAGTCAGTTGTAGCAAAAAGTGTATAAAAATACGTTATTTACAAATCGAAATGCACGTTGAATGTAAATCAATGTCCTGTTGCGATATCGAGGACACTGTGAGCTTGGAAGGATTACGTACCAAATCTGTTAGGGTCGACACAAATCGTTTTCAAATAAGCAGTCTTCCAACGAATAAGTTCACTTAATTAAATTGAGAGAGCTATTTGTTTCATCAAATTCTTAGCAGAACTGGGAAGGATTTAGATCAAAATACTTGCCAACATTTCGACTATGTATTCATGTACATTTTTGTATTAGTTGTTTCTCATTTGTTATGGCCTAAGGTGGACCTTCCGATGAAAGAAAGGCAGAACAATAAGTGACGGAAAGCACATAAATGTCAAACTTTTACATTTCATTTGAGTGGTCCGATTAGTAATAGATTGTAGATAAAAGTAGGAAAACTTAAAAGCAGATGCAATTTACTCGCAAACACAAAAGAAATATCGTCTATTTCCTGACAACTACATTTAAGACAGTCCTACACAAATATCAGTAGAACAATAAAGGGGAATAACATGATCAATGTTGAGTATAGGAATATCACATGAATTATTAGACGGTAACCTTAATTAACAGCAGCCGACATGGTCTTTTGCATGAGAAAAGAAATCTCCATTTCTGAGGGGAGAAAGTCTGTAGCCCTTCATCCTAGGTTAGCTTGGGTTCACTGGCTTTTTGCAAGAGACCCTGGATTTATTGCCTGAGTGCTTAAGCGTTTGAAAAGCTCGGTCTTTGGGATAAATTACTTCGAACACCAACCCCCCCCGCTTTAAATTTCCACGGGTAGGTATTTTTAAATTTATTTATCGCCACCCCCCGTAATACATCGTTTATATAAGTTGAATTTTCCTAAAGTGGCAGCGGTCGGCGGGACTTTGTGGAAAACCTGTGTTTAAAAGTCGGTGGCAGTTGTTTTGCATGTTTTCACTTGGTATTTTTGTCTTCTCGCTGTGTAATTAGCGATGTTATTGTTACTGCTCTCATATTTGTTATACTGGTTTTCATATAGTTGATGTGTAATAGATCTCGAATTTATGTATGCATATATTTTCATATTTTTTTTATTTAATGACTATGCAAGCATTAAAAGGTGCAGTAAACTATAACTTGCAGTTGCCACATCATACTTGAATTGAACAGTTAAAGTTAAAGACGGAATATTGAAAATGTACTATTTAATATCTACAAATGAAACAGAATAATAAAAATACCTTTTGCTCACGAAAATAGTTTTGAAAGCAGTGATAAGGGAAAAGGACCTTGGTTTGAACAAATTGAAGGATCCGCGCGACTTTGAAAGCGTTTTTATAAAAATCCCCCCTCCTGAAAAATTCATGGAAGCAGCAGGAATTGGTCAAAAAGTACATTTCAGAAATGCGTTGAGGTGACGGTGTAGCTGGTGCAGATAGACGCGTATGCAGTTTTCGACCTTATAGCACCCCTCTCTTAGACAAAAATTGGGAAAGGAAAAAAATGGATGAAATATTTATAAAAAATAACTAAAGTAAGTGCACCAATACCATTGTCAATAATCATGGCATGTATAATGCTTCATCATTGTTTCTGCTTGTCCAAAAAGACATTAGAAAAATCTCCGGCTTGACCCCACCCCGGAAGATTGTCTGGATCCGCCCCTTTGGATACAGAACCGTCAAGAAGTTTGGTTGCAATCAACACAGAGTTTGGATTGTCTCTGTCGTTGCAGGTGTTTCAGAGGCGCCAGGACGGGTCAGTGAATTTCACCCGTAGCTGGGCAGAATACCGCGATGGATTCGGTAATCTGACAGGGGAGTTCTGGCTGGGTAATGAGTATCTTCGCCAGCTCACCGGGGAAGGCAGATGGGAGCTGCTGGTGGAGCTGCTTGTACGTAAAGCGGACGAGTCATTGGCGAGATACCTGATGTGGTACCGGACATTTCACATCACTGGTGAAAAATACGCCTTGCACGTTGGAGATTATAAGAATATGCCACGCCTACCCGTATGTGATGTCGAAACCTGCCAATCAGCTGGTACGTAAACTAATAAGCTAATCATCTTCAGTTTGTTTTGAAATTGAAATGCACGTGGTGTGGAGTTTCGGAGATACATTATCAACAACTTTAATTCTTCCAAGAATTGTGCACTTTGAGATTCATACTGTCATTGAAACCATTATATTACCAATAAAAATTGGTGTTTCCACAAAGCCTTATCGTCAGTTATTCAGTGTATGTTTCTATGTTTCAACGATAACTCTGTAACGCAGTAACATAAAAGTTCATTTAAGCTTCGTAGTGTGCTGATTCTTGGCAGCCATTCTATTGTGTCGCTGATTAGCAAGCACATCCATTTTATTTACACGAGCCTATAAATGTAGGATTAGAATACGTCGTGTACCTGGAAGAAGGTCGTAAGCGCTTGCGTACTTTTGACGGGAAACATAATCGCTGCAAAAGGACGTATGTATGCAACTGTATTATATTAATGAAATATAAAGATTTCTTTGGAAATTGTTCCAAAAAAATTCCCAAGTCGTTTGATACCGGTAAGTTGTTCAAAGGTTGGTTAAATTTTATCCGTTTTTACTAAATAAAGAGAGCGTGTTTCTTATTCCCTTTTACTGGGAACATTTTTTCTACTGTGATCATGCTTCCAGGCAAAAGGTTGTAAGCGCGCTTACGGCCTTAAGATTGATCGGACATACATAGAAAGGGTTACCAGAATAGATGAAGTCTTCCGAAAAGCAAATATATTGCCTCATACACATGCAGTATGCAAATTATGGAAACTGACGCCAGATCTACGCATCGTACGGACAGAGCAGTTTTATCGCCAGGTTGAACAATAATCCGAGTTTGTTCTCTGCCGTCGCGTTTCCCGCCCGAACACTATCACAAATTATACATTTAAATTACAATATCAGAGCATGTGATCGTTATGCCCCCTCCAATAGTGTAACTGCGGGGGTTGCATGTCCTCCAGTAGATGCCTGGCCAAAATTGTTCAAATCGCTAAGCAGCTTAGTCCGAGGAAGCTGGAGGTCGAATTCTCGCTTCCGGCCACTTCAGACCCCATGTCCAAACATACTGCCCATAGTAGCAATAAATCGTTTGATAGGCTTCAGATTATTTTAAACAGTGTGTATAGTATTAGCATGGAGGAACCTCCTTCCTCCATGGTTTGAGCAAACTTTCAACCACGACTTCATTTTAAACATTGACCTTTCCTTTCAAAATTCAAATGTTTGTGCTCATATCCAATCAAACTCAAACCGCTACTCTAGAAACGCATTACTGAATCAAAACGTTTAAATTCAATTGAATATTTCCAAGGTGCCACTCTAAAAATCACAGATACACAGTGTAAGGTTAAAGCTGTATTTTAAGTGTTCAGGTTTTTAAATTTTATTTTCCCTTTTCCAATGATTTTGATATGATCTAATGAATAAGATTGCTTTTTGCATTTGCAGGTCTTCACCAATAACTCTTAAAACTGGTCTTATATATTGCACTAATACCACGCTCCAGTTCAGGAAGTTTTGATCGAAGTGCTTCAGATATTCATATAAGTGACGTAGTAGCCGATCGGTATGTCAAAGTCTCTTGTGGGTGCAGTCCACTAATTCCNTTCAACATCACTGGTGAACAATACACCCTGCACGTTGGAGATTATGATAAGATCCAACGCCTACCCGTATGTGATGTCGCAACCTGCCTATCAGTTGGTACGTAAACTAATAAGCTAATCATCTTCAGTTTGTTTTGAAATGCACGTGGAGCGGAGTTTCGGAGATACATTATCAACAACTTTAGTTCTTCCAAAAATTGTGCATTTTGAGATTTATATTGTCATTGAAACCATTATATTATCAATATAATTCGGTGTTTCCACAAAGCGTTATCGTCAGTTCAGGCCTTATTGATCTTTGAAATCATTGTTATTCAGTGTGTGTTTCTATGTTTCAACGATAACTCTGTAACGCGGTAACATAGAAGTTCATTTAAGCTTCGTACTGTGTTTTTCCAGCCATTCTTTTTTGTCGCTAGTCAGCAAGCACATCCATTTCATTTACACGAGCCTATAAATGTAGGATTAGAATACGTCGTGTGCCTGGAAGAAGGTCGTAAGCGCTTGCGTACTTTTGTCGGGAAGCATAATCGCTGCAAAAGGACGTATGTATGCAACTATATTATATTAATGAAATATAAAGATTTCTTTGGAAAAAGTTCCAAAAAATTCCCAAAGTTGTTTGATACTGGTAAGCTGTTCAAAGGTTGTTTAAATTTTATCCGTTTTTACTAAATAAAGAGTGTGTGTTTCTTATGCCCTTTTACTGGGAACATTTTTTCTACTTTGATCATGCTTCCAGGCGAAAGGGCGTTAAGCGCGCTTACGACCTTAAGATTGATCGGACATACTTGGAAAGGGTTACCAGAATAGATGAAGTCTTCCAAAAAGCAAATATTGCCTCATACACATGCAGTATGCAAATTATGGAAACTGACGCCAGATCTACGCATCGTATGGACAGAGCAGTATTATCGTCAGGTTGACAATAATATGAGTTTGTTCTCTGTCGTCGCGTTTCCCGCCCAAACACTATCACAAACTATACATGTAAATCACAACATCAGAGCATGTAATCGTTAGGCCTATGCCCTCCTCCAATAGTGTAACTACGGGGGGTGCGTGCCCTCCAGTAGATGCCTAGCCAAAATTGTCCAAATCGCTAAGCAGCTTAGTCCGAGGAAGCTGGAGGTCGAATTCTCGCTTCCTGCCACTTCAGACTCCATGTCCAAACATACTGCCCATAGTAGCAATAAATCGTTTGATAGGCTTCAGATTATTTAAACAGTGTGTATAGTATGAGCATGGAGGAACCTCCTTCCTCCATGGTATGAGCAAACTTTCAACCACGACTACATTTTAAACATTGACATTTCCTTTCAAGATTCAAATGTTTTCAAACTCAAACCACTACTCTAGAAACGCATTACGGAATCAAAACGTTTAAATTCAATTGAATATTTCCAAGGTGCAACTTTAAAATCACAGATACACAGTGTAAGGTTAAGGCTGTATTTTAAGTGTTCAGGGTTTTAAATTTTATTTTCCCTTTTCCAATGAATTTGATATGATCTAACGAATAAGTTTGCTTTTTGCACTTGCAGGTCTTCACACAATGGTTCTTAAAACTGGTCTTATATATCGCACTGATACCACGCTCCAGTTCAGGAAGTTTTGATCGAAGTGCTTCAGATATTCATATTAGTGACGTAGTAGCCGATCGGTATGTCAAAGTCTCTTGTCTCTGGTCAGCGCACGCATCGATTTCAAGCATGCGCGTAATTTTTCCCTCAGTGCTGCAACAGCGCCCTCCTTTGCTGCACTGCCTCAAATTTTGCAGCCAGCTCGATCTTTTACTCAAGACGATAGATCTCAAGGATATCATTTTTAAGCAATGATAGCAGACTATGGACAGTTGTTTGTTGTCAGCTTATTATCATAAAAAAAAAATGGTCTAGTTCCATGACTCGACAACGTGTGCCTGCAGTTGCCTGTACAATCCCACCCTGAAGGGGGGAGTCAATTCCCGAACATCAGTCTGACCAGAGACAAACGTTTTTGTTTGGCCTTAAATCGAAGTTCAAGAACAGAATTATGCTCCATTCCATGCTGGGCTCTGCCACACTTCAAAGGATCGATAGGCTCCAAAGTTTTTGTGTGTATGAAAATTGAATGAAACCTTTTGTTGCCATATACAAAGGTACATGGAGCATGGAGAGAATGAAATATCTGTTCCGTCTTCCCCAACGCTTTAATTTAGGAAAACAGAGCTATGTTATCGTTATTCGTGTATTGTGCATGAACTCAACTGTCTAGGAGAAACTTTGGGCTAATGGCTTCCAGACGGATCCTGCTTCAATACTGAACTTTTCCAAGTGCCACTCAACAGTGTTGGGAGCACGTCGGACTGTCCCTGAAATTGCAAGATTCACACTAGTTGGAGACGAAGCCATTCTTCCAAGAGATTGTTTCCAGAAACAGAAAAGTATATTTTAGGTTAGGTTAGGACCTCCCGTTGCTGCACCCTGCTGAGACTTTGGGATCCAGTGGATTCAAAAGAAAGAGAAAAAAGACAAAAAGACCTCGTAGACCCTATAGCTGCGGTTTAATCATATGTTATAAAACAAAATTATACCGTTTACCTAAGGAATTACAAGTGGAAGTCGGGGGGGGGGAACGATCGCCAATAAATATGTAACAGGCCTCTGTTGAACCTAAATGGTACACAAATCGTTCAATTAACTTCAGCCACTTTTTGCCTGCTCAAAAATCTGGGGAATCGAGATTCGATTAAAAAAGTGCACGTGCAGTTTTTTTTTAATTCTACTCAAACTTCCGTCTTGAAAATGCCAGTTATAGGAGACTGTTTCGGGGGACCAATTATGTCTCCGAATTAATGGATTTCCTCTGTTGTCCAACTTTGCTTTCTGTCTCTGTCTTGGCTGTGTTTTCATCATTTCCTTTCAGACGATCGTAGAACTTATGGTGGGCTAGTTTTTGTGGTCCCTCGATGCCTGCATGAATACAAAAATGATGCAAACTGCTTCCTTGCTACCTTGGCCTGAGATACAAATCGAAAAAAGAAGAGGGCCTGTGTCACCGTTCTAGATAACTTTGCAAGTTTAACCTTTACTTTAAAAAACGGCAACCCCAGATCCGGACCACAACACAGAAAACGAAATAAAAGCAAAACAGATTCAAGTGCTTTGTAATACTATATTATGTCAATTCAACTTCCAGTTATTCTCTACTTTACTTTATGTACAATTCTTTATCAATACTGACTCTTTCCTAAAAAAAAAAAAACAGCTGAAATCTGGTTTATTATATCTCAAAGTCCGATTACTTTCTTATTTCCAACTTGTTAGAACAGTTTTTAAAGCAGCTGTACTTCGCTAGTACTTTAAGTCTTTATACCGGTATATTTAAACAAAATAATTGCAACAAACGTTGAGGCAGTGTCACAGTCAAATGGTGTCTCCAAGGTTTGTCTAGCTGTGAGCACCTCATGGGCCAAGTAACTCAGATGCGGTAGTAGTAAACCCAGTTCTCTGGTTTTGTCAAACTGCTCGATCTCAGGTTCTGCATCTCCAGTCGGTCCATAGATCCGACTTCATAACTATGGAAGGCCACGGTAATCAAGCTTAGCCGATACTTGTGAGATGGGCTGTTGCTGGCGGGTGTCAAGACGACCAGGGCGACAATTTTATGGTCTGGGTCTGGTCATTCGGCCTGGTTTGCCGAATTCTGGTACTGGGACAAAGTAGCCTACCCAGTATTTAGAACTGACCGAAGACCTGATCATCTGAATCAATATTTCTGTCTTTACAGTTGAAGCCGGTCTCAAACATGCTCAGAGAATTTCTCCCGATCTTCACTCTGCCAAATCCAAAATGTCTCCTCTCTCTCTTTCTCTCTATCTCACCAACCTACCTTCTCATTCTTATAATACACCACAATGAAAAACCGCAGGCGAAAACATACACTAAAGCTTAACAAGCAAGCAACTGCTACCACCCCCACAACCAAAGGCATCACAACTCGTAGCTTTTCTCTTGTAGGGTGTGCAATGTTTAGTATTTTGGAGAGGCCAAGAACACTCTCACGACTCTATTGCCATAGATCCACAGTCAACATCAAGCTACTAGATACCTCTTTCAGCCATTTCTTCAACCTTCCTACGAACATTCCATTTCTGATATGATCATACGGAGCATAGAATCACCAGCACATCGCACGGATGCCGTTCCCTTCAGTAGGGAAAGGACGGTGGATCAAACGCCTCCAGACCATGCAACCTCACGGGCCTGAACATCGAAGAAGGGAACAGCTAGTTAACAATCCTTTCCCTCTTTAGTGTTTTTGCAGATAATGCACCCCTTTTAGGGTCCAGCGCTTTCCATTGTATTCGTTCTTTGATCATTTCCTATTTTGCATGCCTTTTACGCAGTCCTTGCCCTTTATCCAGCCACCAGTTTTCTCACCCCTTCCTTTTGCCATTCTACGTAATATTCATGCCTGTTTCATTCCTTGCTCATTGTCTCTGTCCAAGTGGTGATTTTGACTTTGAGAAGGGTTCTGCTGGGGTTGAAACGTGATGCACCCTAACGTTTTTGGTCGTGATTTAAATAATTCCAAAGGGTAACAACACACTCCATTCGAGTGAAAATTCATTCCCTCAGATTGAATTCAAGGACAGGATAAATTTGAGTGAAATTTCTTCCCTCCAATAGACCGAGATTTCACTCCAGATTCCTCTGGAAAAGGGTTCATTTTCAAACCAGTTTTGTTTAAATTCAGAACTATTTCTTTCTGAAATGTGTGGTCCCCACCTTTCAGTCCCTTAAGCACACACGCACAACCAAAGATTCCGTACTCTGTTGAAATAGTTTTTCATTAACTAGAATCACAAAAACGTATTTGTACACTGCCTGCCACCAGCCTTCCAATTTGAATTAGGAGCAGGACGCTCTAATTCAAAAATTGAAATTTACCGATGTCTAAATACCTTCATACAGTGTGTGGTTTAGAGATGGGGTAGGGATTGGTCGGTTTGCTGGAATAGATGAAAAGGGTTCAGATTAGTTTCAGGCCGAATGGGATCATCACTCAGTGGTACAAGTACACATTTATGAAGTCAATGATTGGTAAATGTATTCATCAATGCAATCCAGCAAGAACAATTACGCGTCGGTTCGTTAACAGTAAACTGAAGAACTTTAAGAATCATTTGCAATTGCAAATTGATAACAATGGTTCAATGTCAATTGAGGTTAGTTCGTGGTCACAGCCTCGCTGTTGTTTCGATGCATATACAGATGACGCAAAAACGAGTAGCGAGAACTAATTAACTTCATGGCCTTTACATACACGATAAAGTTAGCGGGAATATTCAAGTTAGTTCAAGTTGCAATTAGCTATAATGCTGATAATTCCCTGTCCTCGTTTCTGTTTTCGTGATATGAGAAATGGAAAAAAGTGTGTCATTCCATCATCTGAGCCTGACATACCAAGGATTGGAGCTTCACAGAACTGCTTATGCCTGAAACAAGGCTGCACTGTTATATATGGATATTGGCAAGAATGGTGCGGAAGTACATGCAAAGGCAAACTGGTGGCACGAAAGCTTTTGCACTGAAATTTGTTCCAACTGAAAATGATGTCTTGAACCTCTACGTGATTTCGGTTTTCGTCAAGGAGACACAAATTTCATTCTAAATCAAATGGAACTTTCAGCAGTTGTGGGTAAACAGTAGTTGTTGATATACTCGAGTTTAATCCTTACATAGAAATTTTCCACGGACAAGTTTACAATTACTGCAATTCATGGTGTTTCCTGCAAATTCTTTTTCGTAAGTTTGCTCTTCTTTTCTATCTGATGTTATTAATATTTCACAATGTCATCTGCTCCTAGTTTCTGTCCCTTAAGCTTATTAAAGGGTCAATGCAATGCTTTGTTCATTGACAATCTTTTCAACAGCTTTACAACCCTTGGGGAATTTCGTTATGTGTACTTTAATGTCTAATCTGGCCTCGGCGAGTAACGGGGACTCCCTATTCAGTTAGACAACCAACACACGAGACATCCGCCGATTCGGGTCTAACTTGAAATGTTATATTTGATGATACTCTCGCATATGGTAAACTGGAAATGAGCAGGATAAAAACCATGTGCAAATAATTAACATCCACAAAACCAATGTGGCACAAAGGTCAAATGTGACACTGATAAGCAACGCAGGAAACAAATTGGCTTATGCAAAATAACATACGAAAGGATCCAGCAAAACAACAATTCGACTACCGGCGTGTAAAGCAGTGACAGAAATGGACCAGGAATGAATCAGTTGAAAAACTGGGAACGTGAGCGTGTATACACACAACCAGTGTACATGTAGTGGAGGAGGATACGAAATATGTTAACTCAACATTATCTATACAGAATAAGCAAACAAGATCTCGAAAAGTGGTTAACAGTATGCGGGCTAAATAAATTGCAGCTTCAAATGATTTATCGCCGCGGGACATTGGAGGCCCTTGTCACTTCAGTGGGTCAGTAGTGTTCACTCGCGGTTGCTTGCACGGTGATTTGATGCCTCGAACTAGTTACTGGCAAGACCTTAAAAGGTTAGTAGCTCTGGAGAGAGTTACTCCCGGTCACTTTTGCTTGAGCAGCCGTGGCGTTTGGTTGGAGAAGAGGAAATCTGTTTTGCTCTAAATGAACTGAAATACATGTGTAATATCGTTGGACGGTAAAAACTTACAGAATCGTAGCCTCCGAGAGTGCAGTTCGAGCTAAGCTGCCAACAATTGACTTATCAAGTGAAGATCAAAATGTGGTGAAACCTGGGAGGCAAACGATCAACAGACCCAGGTGATTTATATCAGAAGAGTCAAGATTCAGAACGAATGCTGTCAAGCGGGAAAAAAAAACACCAGAAGATTATTCAGAGAAAGTCTGACGTGTTTCCTCAGTAGGATCTTCGTGCTAAAAAACCCCAGCACTTCTGCAGGGCGCTGTAGCAATTTAACAGTCACAAACTGACTCGAGAGTGCACCCTTTGTGAGAGACGGAGTAGTTTTATCGTCAGGTTGAACAAAAATCTGAGTTTGTTCTCTGTCGTTGCGTTTCCCGCCCGAACACTATCACAAATTATACATTTAAATCACAACATCAGAGCATGTAATCGTTATGCCCCCTCCACGTGTAACTACGGTGGGGGGGGGTGCGTGCCCTCCAGTAGATGCCTGTGCCCCCCAGGTGCCCCTAATCTCCGTTGAGTTTATAATGCTATGCAACTACAGCTTATTTCCTTGTTGTGCCCCTTTGAAATGTGTGCAACCTCCGGTGCCGATCCTGAATTTACTCCTAGTTACATCATTGTGGCCCCCCTGCGGAACCGCCGAACAGTACCACAGACTTACAAATCGTAACCACAGCATAGCTTGTTCGAGGTTGTTGTGTCCTCGTGGAATGGTATGACCACAACAAAAGGCGAAAAAGCGTAACTTCCCTTGATTACGTGATGTCACATTGGACGAACCTGCAGATTCCTATTACATTTTGCCACCTCCTAAAAATTCTAAGCCATAAATATCTGAGCAATAATTAAAAGTAGCGGCTATCAAACTTCGTTCCCACTGGTATTGGATGCAAAATTATCTAAGAATAAACAATTAAGTGATAAAACAAAAGAAACGTTTTCAGGAGTAATATTTAACTTTTAAGTCACGGGTCAAAAGAAACCTCGCCTGAGGTTGATAATGCTGGTGTCCAGAATCACCCGCACATCGCAAGGATGCCGTTCGCTTCAGCATGGAAAGGCTTTGGATCAAACACCTCCAGACCATGCAACCTCACGGGCCTGAACATCAAAGAAGGGAACAGCTAGTTAACACTCCTTTCCCTCCTTAGTGTTTTTGCAGATAATGCACCCCTTTTAGGGTCCAGCGCTTTCCAATGTATTCGTTCTTTAATCATTTCCTATCTTGCATCCCTTGTACGCAGTCCTTGCCCCTTTATCCAGCCAACACCTTTCTCACCCTTTCCTTTGTCCTTCTACATAATATTCATGCCTGTTTGATTCCTTGCTCGTTGTCTCTGTCCAAGTGGTCGTTTTAACTTTGAAAAAAGATTCTGCTGGGATAGAAACGTGATGCCATTTAAATTTTTTGTCCTGATTTAAATTCCAAAGGGTAAAAATTAACTCCATTCGAGTGAAAATTCATTCCCTCAGATTGCATACAAGGACAGGATAAATTTGAGAGAAATTTCTTCCCTCAGCTCCAATAGATCGAGATTTCACTCCAGATTCCTCTGGAAAGTGTTCATTTTCAAACCAGTTTTGTTTAAATTCAGAATCATTTTCTTTCTAAAATGTGTGGTCCTCACCTGCCAGTCCCTTAAACACACACGCACAACCAAAGATTCCGAACACTGTTAAAATATTTTTTCATTAACTAGAATCACAAAAACGTATTTGTACACTGCTCGCCGCTAGCCTTCCAATTTGAATTAGGAGCAGGACGCTCTAATTCAAAAATTGAAATTTACCGATGTCTAAATACCTTCATACAGTGTGTGGTTTAGAGATGGGTAGGGATTGTTCGGTTTGCTGGAATAGATGAAAAGGGGTTAGATTAGTTTCAGGCCGAATGGGATCATCACTCAGTGGTACTAGTACACATTTTTGAAGTCAGTGATTGGTAAATGTATTCATCAATGCAATCCAGCAAGAGCAATTACGCGTCGGTTCGTTAACAGTAAAATGAGGAACTGTAAGAATCATTTCCAACTACAAAATGATAACGATGGCTCAATGTCAATTGAGGTTAGTTCGTGGTCACAGCCTCGCTGTTGTTTCGATGCATATACAGATGACGCAAAAACAAGTAGCGAGAACTAATTAACTTCATGGCCTATTGTAGAAGTGTGACTCTCAAAATACATGGGACAGAGACTGTCAGTTTTATACTCCACTCTCTCTTAAATTAATTTATTTCTTAATTATTTACACAGGCATAAAAAACAAACAACTTGTCAAATTATTGCTTGCGTAATTAATTCTCAACTCCTTTTACTTGATGTACCATGTTGTTGCTCCAACGGAACAAAAAACAAAACCAAAGGAAAGAAATCAGTTACTATCCTCACTTGGATGTATAATTACTCACTTCAAAATTTATAAAGAACCAATTAGGCTTCACAAATGAAAATAATCTTCAGGCTTCTTTAAAAAGACTGGTAAATCACAAATTTAAAAAGTCTTATTANTCTATATTTGATGATACTCTCGCATATGGTAAAGTGTAAATGAGCAGGATAAAAACAATGTGCAAATAATTAACATCCACAAAACCAATGTGGCACAAAGGTCAAATGTGACACTGATAAGCAACGCAGGAAACAAATTGGCTTATGCAAAATAACATACGAAAAGATCCAGCAAAAGAACAATTCGACTACCGGCGTGTAAAGCAGTGGGAGAAATGGACCAGGAATGAATCAATTGAAAAAAATAGGAACATGAGCGCCTATACACACAACCAGTGTACATGTAGTGGAGGAAAATACAAAATATGTTAATTCAACATTATCTATACAGCAAACAAGATCTCGAAAAGTGGTTAACAGTATGCGGGCTAATCAATTTGAGGCAAAATAAATTGCAGCTTCGAATGATTTATCACCGCGGGACATTGAAGGCCCTTTTCACTTCAGTGGGTCAGTAGTGTTCACTCGCGGTTGCTTGCACGGTGATTTAATGCCTTGAACTAGTTACTGGCGAGGCCTTAAAATGTTAGTAGCTCTGGAGAGAGTTATACTCCCGGTCACTTTTGCTTGAGCAGCCGTGGCGTTTGGTTGGAGAAGAGAAAAATCTGTTTTACCTTAAAAGGAACTGAAATACATGTGTAATATCGTTGGACGGTAAAAACTTACAGAATCGTAGCCTCCGAGAGTGCAGTTGAGCTAAGCTACCAACAATAGACTTATTAAGTGAAGATCAAAATGTGGTGAAACCTGGGAGGCAAACGATCAACAGACCCTGGTGATTTATATCAGAAGAGTCAAGATTCGGAACGAATGCTGTCAAGCAGAAAAAAAAGAAGATTATTCAGAGAAAGTCTGACGTGTTTCGTTAGTAGGGTCTTCGTGCTAAAAAAACAGCACTTCTGCAGGGCGCTGTAGCGATTTAACAGTCACAAACTGACTCGAGAGTGCACTCTGCGGTCAGCACAATATCCTTTGTGAGAGACAGAGCAGTTTTATCGTCAGGTTGAACAAAAATCTGAGTTTGTTCTCTGTCGTCGCGTTTCCCGCCGGAACACTATCCCAAATTATACATTTAAATCACAACATCAGAGCCTGTAATCGTTATGACCCCTCCAATAGTGTAACTGCGGGGGTGCGTGCCCAGCAATAGGTGCCTGTGCACCCCAGTTGCCCCAAATTTGAAATCTCCTTTGAGTTTATAATGCAACTTTGAAAAATGTGCAATCCCTGGTGCCCATCCAGAATTTACTCCTAGTTACATCATTGTGCCCCCCCGGAACCGCCAAACAGTACCACAGACTTACAAATCGTAACCACAGCATAGCTTGTTCTAGGTTGTTGTGTCCTCGCGGAATGGTATGACCTGAACAAAAGGCGAAAAAGTGTAACTTCCCTTGATTATATGATGTCACATTTGATGAACCTGCAGATTCCTATTACATTTTGCCACCTCCTAAAAATTCAAGGCCATAAATATCATAGCAATGATTAAAAGTAGCGGCTATCAAACTTGATACTTCGTTCCCACTGGTATTGGTTGCAAATTAACTAAGAGTAAACAATGAAGTGATAAAACGGCAGAAACCTTTTAGGATTAATATTTAACTTTTAAGTCATGGGTCAAAAGAAACCTCGCCTGAGGTCCATAATTCTGGTGTCCAGAGTAAACTTCCTTTAGAATGTTTCGCTTGGACTGTATGTTTTAAAAATTCCGTTTCAGTCCGAAACCGGTCAGCGAACGAGCAAAGTCAAAGCCCAAGCGTGCAAATAATGAATGGCGTTCTAAACGCTAATTCCTGTAGTTTCCTGTAGGTGGTTGGGAGAGCAGCAGGTGGGTCTGTACTGCTGGTGTCCAGAGTAAACTTCCTTTAGAATGTTTCGCTCTGACTGTAGGTGTAAACATGGAGGAAAGACGCAGAAGGGGGTACAACTCTGGCACATGAAAGTACTCGATGATCATTACCGCCCGGTCAGACAACAATAGCAAACATTCCTAAAATGCCTGATTACTGCCTGCAGCTTAGCCGGACAAGTGGGGCCAGTAATATCCTAGCAATATTTTTGGAGTTTTCTTTGCAGTTAACTGCAACCTGTCGCAGTGACCGGAAAAATAGGCCGTCAGCTGAGACTAAGAAACAGGCCGTAAAAATGAGTTCTGTTCCAGCAATGCTGGGAATACTTTTTGGATGCATAAATGTGACGTTCTGTACATCCCAAACGTTATGTCAAAACGTCTCGAAAACATCCTGCAGTGTTTTAGTAATTCCATCTCAAATTTTGCTTGTAAGCTATAACGCGTAATGCATGCACATGTATACACTTCTAAGGCTTTGTTTGGGCATTTCCAACTTTAAAATTAGAGGACTGCGATCATGTCAAACCTTCAATATTATAATTTTGATTTATATTATGAGTATATGTGACAAATGAAGAAAAGACGGCACATGAGTTTTGTCGGGTCACACCATTTATGATGTTTTTCTTAACAGATTTTTGATCTGGCAGACACCACCATTGTTATTCTGGTCTCAAAATATTTCACAATCTGGCATATTAGAATAAAATGCAAAAGGAGAGTTAATTAGTTTTGTACGGTACAGATACCAGGAGGCTGTGATGTCCAAAATGGTGATGAAAATGTAATAACTTGCTGACAGCAGGGGAAATACAATGTACATGTAGGGAACTTCACTCAATGTGCTACTAATGTAAATATGTTTCCGACCGAGCGAGGCCCCCCTTGTTAGAGCCAATCTTTTTGTGCTAAAAATGGAACCCAATAGCAAGTCAAATGACTAATTCATACTTTGGTGTTATTATCTGGAACAGATCATCCGATCATGAAACAAGGCATTTAGAAAAATGTCCCAAAAAGGTTAATCTCACCGGTTACATTGATTATCAAAAAGAGCACATTTAATTCATATCTAATGCTATTTTTCTGAATAAAATTGCATAATGCAAAGGTAAAGGAAGCAACTCTAATGAACAGGGCAGCTACGAAATCAAGATGCTTTGTGCTTCCTTGAAAAGGCAACACTGAAAGGGCAGCAAATTGGAACCCTGGAGCATTATTTCATTACTATCCATCAAAAATCATCACCTACAGAGTCATCCTGCCCTGTAACAGCGTATGAAAAGGTGGGAGCATCTGTACCAGTTTCCAACTCTGACATGTCGGTTAATGAATCATGCTCTGAAGTCTCCAAAGATTCGGCCAAAGTTCTTGAAGACAATGTGGAGGAGTTGACAACCTCACACTTGTTTCCCCAGAAAGGCTTGTGGGAGCAGAGCTCAGGATAATCTCTTTTGAGCCAGCACTTCAACATGTCACTTTTTTATTAGAAGAAATAGTTAAAATTAGATGGGTGAATATGTAGCGGGCATAATATGAAAATCATGACACCTGCTTACATTATTTATTTGTTTACTAGTTTACGCCATTTTATTGTCAGCCAGTCAGTGGAAATTAGTGCGTTTCCGGCTAAGGTAGTGAAAAGTTTTCACACGCTCTACGAAAATACAAATATCCTAAATCTAAAGGATACATAGATTTAAAAATAACTAGAAAACCCAGGGATTCTGTTCACAGAAGATAATTATTAATTAACAACAAAAATAAATAAAGGGCCTAGCTTGAAGATGTGTTGAAATTGGGATGACTTGTCTTGGCTTCACTTGGCAATAAGCTGGGGAGCTTGCAGTTAAAGGACTTGCAGTTAAAGGGGGCTTGAATGAATCCCGAGGATCGTTGGCTACGTGCAGGGCGCGATTGCACAATCTCTCCTTCCCCGGCTTGAGTAAATCAGGTGTGGGGAACAGAATTCGCGTGAATCCGCTCCAAGTCACTCACTGTCCAGCAGTGTATGCAGCTCAATAGGCTCACTGATGTTACCCTAGTGCCTCAGTACTAGTGGTGGAGCAGGACAGGGACGAATATGTAATTGTGGCGGGTTCAATACGAGGAGAGATCACAGAGACAACAGAACAATCTCTGTTGAGTCCAGTAGCCAAATGGAGTGGAGGGTCACTGGCCACTGAATTTATCTGCTCCTCCTCAAGGACTCTTGTGGTTGGTTGCAAGTTTTGCTACCAACCTGCCCACACGCGCTGCCAAGCAACCCACACATTTCTAAGCAATTGGATTACATAACTCTGGGGGAGTTAGAATTTCAAAAAAATGGGGGGGGGGGCACAAATTCATCCTATTACAAATATTTGACGAAAACAAGAGCTACTATTGGCATGACTGGAGCAGATGAAAGAGTACATTTATGAGATAGATCATGCACATGATCCTTCAACAGCTCAATTTACCTTCTACTGATGTACATGTATAAACATTATTAGCTTAAGAGTAGGCATCACAGACTACCCATGCAACACCTTCTCTTCACAGACTGCCTATACAACACCTTCTCTTCACAGACTGCCTATACAACACCTCTTCACAGATTGCCTATGCAACACCTTCTTTTCACAGACTGCCTATGCAACACCTTCTTTTCACAGACTGCCTATGCAACACCTTCTCTTCACAGACTGCCTAT
>NW_019091579.1:56964-73368 GCF_001949145.1 Acanthaster planci | reverse complement strand
TGACTGCCTATTCCACACCTTCTCTTCACAGATTGCCTATGCAACACCTTCTCTTCACAGATTGCCTATGCAACACCTTCTCTTCACAGACTGCCTATGCCACACCTTCTCTTCACAGACTGCCTATGCAACACCTTCTCTCTCCAATGCAATGTCAATAGTTGTTGATTTGAACATTTTATTAACAGTCAATTTTGTAAGCACTGGGCAATTTGACTAACTGTCAATCTATCATACCGCTCGCTTGAAGGTGAGTTCCGCCATGCTTCGTACTCATAGTCACGAACAGTTGATCGATCTTTGACATAGTCATGATTTCCTGGCCTTCAATCACTATCTCTGTTGAACATCTCGTAGGCCTCTTGGTACTCCATCTGAAATTCACTCCTTTAATACAAATACAGTAAACAACGCTTTTTATACAGGTCACTTCATCCAACCAGATCTTCCCATTACACCCCCTTGAACCTATTTTGAGAAAATGGAAGAGAAAAATGGGAAGGAGTGACTTGGCCTTACTGTGGAAATATGCTTGTTTAATTCAATGAGTCGGAATGGTGATATACGGGCACTTGCTTGCAACTGTTGCGCTGCACGAAAGATAAGTACGAGTACAACAAATTTTGCATGTATGTACTTCCACTTGCCAATATTAAAAGGTTTGGATAGAATTGATATGAGCCAACAGTTATAAAAAGGTGTCTGACATGCAAATGAGGACACTACAGCACAGTGGGTGCTGGAACAAGAGCTGGTTTCCAATTACCACAAATTGTGGTTTTAATCAGAGTTTTGAATGAATTTAAAAGTTATTTCCTTCACTATGGTCAGAATTATACACCAGGATTATGAACACAACCCTAATTTCCAAAGGAACCTAAAATAATGATAATGGGCACTGAGAGACACGAGGCCAAAATTGTTTCATATTCCCCCAAATAAAGAAAATATGTTTAACCTGAGTAAAAATAGGAAAACACATCAATCAAATATTGTCTGCAGGTTACCCTTCAGGATCCTTGCTTTTCCTTGTCAGGAACTGAGTGTGTCATTTGTAACAAGAGGTGCGATATCGAACCCCCAGAGCGACACAATCTTTGTCCCAAATGTGTATCAAGACATTCTCGTCTCTTTTGCTCTCTGCTGCTTAACAAAGCATTTGTGGAAAAGAAATTTAAAAGAAAATACAATTTAAACCATCTTGCTTGTGCTCTTCACCTTCTAACCATTTTGTTAAATGCTATTGGCTGCTAGACATTTTTGGAATGATAGTTTGTACTGTCTGTGTTATCAGTCCAAATAAAGGTTGCTGCTTAATGTGGACCCTTAATCAGGGCTCTTCGTGTACTCTGTCAATGATTGGGTCCAGGATGGAGGTATAAAAACAGCTTTCAAATATTCAAACGTTTCACCCACTGACATCCGCTACATTTTATGAGCTGATATTCCACCAGCACGTTCTTTACTAATGCGACCAGCCATTCGCAGGTTGTCATTTTAAGGGAATATGCGGGTGTCAGTGGGTGAATCTTTAAAAAGTGTACAGGTATCTATATCCAGGACCCAAGAGAAGGGCCTTGTTTACGGGTCTACTGCTTCATGCTGCCAGCTCTGGTCAGATTGAATCAGACTACAGCATGAGGATTTGTATTGTTACGTCTGTAGATTGATGGCAACTTTGCAAACATGTAGTAGTAATGTGCATGCTCCTGCTTTATTTGCATATTTCATGGAAAAGGTCCAGTCGTTGAGTATAAGTTACTAGAAATAGCTTCAGTGGTTGGCATGATGGGCTAAAATTAAAATACCAATATAGACCTACAGTGCAAATTTTGAAATTTTTAATTTTGAAACCTACTTAATGCCCCTGTCTGATTACAATGTAACAGTTAGGCAGCTTACCTCCATCAGAAATTTCTGCCTGCAACAGCTTATCCTTTACATGCTTGACACATTTCCCATGTCGAGTGATGAACAACTCAATTTTCTTCCATCATGTCCATGATGCATGCAAGTTAATATACAGCCTTACGTTGCAGGCAACACACCAGGCATTGCCAGACTCAGCGTCATGAGAGTCTTGAGGATCTTCCAGAAAAAAAATCTTTTTCTAGCCCAGAGCTTTTTAGGCGAAGAAGATGAAGCTTCAGAGGGAGAATCTTCGTGTAACTTTCGTTTATTAGCAGCATTTAGACGTTTAAGAAACTCCGGTGGTACTACTAGCATGTCTCGTGAAAACACTTGTCGGTCACTTTGCCCCATTTCCACTGAACCCTATTACCATTCGCCCCATTTCCCCTTTGCCCCATTAATTACCGTTCATTCTGTTCTTCAGTAGCAGAGACATAGGCCTAGGTGCAACAAGTAAAAACATCGACGTTTGAGTACGCAAATAACAATTGGATAATCCAACTTTCAAAGGCCTAAAAACCATTCATGTATGTGATTCATGTATGTGATCCGTCACGCATCGAAAAAAATCGATGTTAGCAAGGTTTCTTCACGTTAACTCTTAGTATCTTGTCTATGCTTGTTTTTATTTATTTCATCAGTTTCATTTAGGCTGTTTTGCTCGTACTTGAAGCGAGCATTTTTCCACAAAATTTCCTGCGTGCCGAGCTTCATCCGATCGTCCGGGTACAACTGTCCAGATGCATCGACAATTACGAGAATGATGTGAATAGAATTGTGTGTGTCGCTCTGAACTAAACTTGAAGAGGATGAGAAATAACCCCGATGCTAGTCCAACCATATGCATTAATTCACCATAATGGACAACTAAGGTGACATTAATTTAATGCCGTAGAGTTTTCTATAATAACTAAATGTCGTTTCATGTCGTCACGGTGGAAAACCTGGACCTGTTTGAAGAGGCTTGTAACACACTCAAAACGGACGGCAAATTTGAAATGGGGAGAAGTGGGGATGGGGCGAAGTGGGAATGGGGCGACGTGGGGATGGGGCGAAGTGGGGATGGGGCGATGTGGGGATGGGGCGACGTAGGGTGGGGCGATGTAGTTAGGGGCGAAGTGGTTCGGGTTTACATGAAAATGGGGCGACGTGACGGTAACCGTGAAAACTAATGTACATGATAATGTACTGGTACATGATAATGTACATGTACATGCTTCGCCACGAAAATGGGTTTAGCGTCCTCGAGCCCAAAGATCGTATAGCGCCGTGCAGCGGCGCCTTCAGCGCTATATACGATCTTTGCTCGAGTCAAGTTGTCCCCCAAAATTAAAACCCTGGCAAGTCGTTCCCGGGTCAAGTCGTCCCCAAGTCCAATCGTCCCTGGGCCAAGTCGTCCCCCATTAGTTCTTACAGATTTCGTCTGTGCATGTAATTTTCTTTTTAGATGCATCAACCATACGTAGAAGACAAAGAAAAACAAGACAGAGACTCGAACATGTACTCACAATTTTCATTTGTTCTACGCAGCTAGCTGGTTGCTTTTGAAAGCTACGTTGACCAAGACATGCCTCATATATTTATTAAAAGGGCAATTCCTGGTGTGTGCCAAGGTAACAGCACTTAGGCCTACTCTTTGAATTGTTAAAGCAACTTGAACATCTTCAAATTTAAAATCTTCCAGTATAGTCATAATAAATTGCCCCCACAGTAAATTACCACGGTAAAAACTTGATAAGTGAAAAATAAAATAAATTACCCCCGCAGAAAATAAGTTGCCGCAGTAAAAACGTGATAAATGAAAACGAAAATAAAAATAATAAAAAAAAAAATATCCGTCCTAAATACATTTCTGCTGTAAAATCATAATTATAATTTAATTATTTATTTGGGGAACGACTTGACTAGGGGACGAGTTGGCATACACAGCTGACATAGTCTGTGCAGCGTGCAGGTAGTCCCTCGCACTCGGTTTGTTCGGTGACACCGCCACCTCTGCCACATTAATCAAGCCACTCTTTGGCACATGAAGTGACCTTTCTCCATCAGGCATTCGTAAGGGCTTTTACTTTTTCAAACTTGTCTGATTCTACACGCATATAACGCTTGAAATTCGTTGATGTTGACGTTGAGGCGCACGCCGTCCGGTCCGCATCGTCGGACGTCGCCATGTTTACTGCTTCGTGTCATGACCCACGACCCACGACCTTCGTTCTGGGCTCGGATTGGACAATGTGCATCACATGGTCAGATTACATCATTCGAAAACGATTTTTAAACGTGGCGAATTTCGCACATAGCGCTTCCCCGACGGCAAATTAATTCGCTCTTTCCACCCAAATTATTAAAATAACCGCAGGATAACTCGTGGAGAACTTTTGCGTTTTTCATCTGTGGTAATTTATAATGTACTCGATTCTGTTCAGAAAACTCTATTCCTGCAGTTGCTGGAACGAAACAAAAGAATTTAGGGGTTCCGCTGACGGCCAAAAAAGAAAGAAAATATCCAACATCAAATTTGCTTTTGCCGTCGTGAATAATTTATTAAAGATTGTGATGCACTTTTCCATTATCAATGCAATGTTTGTAATTTTATTTTGTCACTCCGAAACATCAGTTTTCAAAGCCTTTGTACGAATTTGGCTAAGACTGGCCAACGACATGTTGACCACTACAGGATAGTTAAGTTTACGAAACACAAAATGCGCTGTTTCATCACAAAGAGTGATCATGAGATCCCATTAAATACCTTTTGTGTAAATTCAGTAATAAATATGATTCAGATAAAACACAAGATCTTACAAACAACTTGGCCATTTATTCCCAAAATAAGTCCAAAAGAAAGCGTTCGATAAGGGCAGTAACTGCACATGGACACTTACGGCCCACAGCCTAATACAAGCAACTGCGCAAGCATTAAATCAGATGTCAGATTTTATCAAGCACCAACGATTGCATGAATATTCAACTTCCTATACTGCAGTACACAACACTTTAAGGATGCAGATTAGCACTGAAAAACTGCGGCAATGATCACTGCGCTCCTGCCATGGACATACCAGAAAGCGGTAATTGGCCAGATGTTGAAGCCCGTGCAGTTCAAACTCCTTTTGCGTCCTTCCATGGTGTAAAACACCCTTTCAGTCCTAAACCGGTCGGCAAACGAGCAAAGTCAAAGCCCAAGCGTACAATAATGACTGACGTTCTAAACGATATTTTCTACTGCAGGTGGTTGGGATGGGAGGACGTGGGCTTGCTTGAAAGTGAATTCACTGAGAGCCAAATATGAATCGATCCGACCAGCTCAACTGCACGGTCAAAAGTGATTTCTCAGCCCCTTGACACTGTCCTTTCTTCACTCTTACGTCAGAAAACTCGTATCTTTTCTATTTCTACCTCCTAATAAACAACCAAAATGGCAATGGAAATGTCAGCGCCTTGCCGGAACTGGTCCGTCTTAGAGGATGCGAGGTGGAAAGTAAGGCGGTCTGACGTAATTGCACAGTTTTCCCTCATGATGTGGATGAGGTCGTCGAAACGCAAGAATCCTGCGTACGAGATGACACATATAAACAGTACTCGTAGGTCGGCCAAGGAGGCTTGCGGATGACCAAGCTGGGTGAACAGCTGAAAAAAAAATTCGTCGGCTGTGATGGGTTCTTTTCGAGTAGTCTGCTACAAAATTGCACTCTGGTGAACAAAGGAATGGTCAAGCGAGCTGGTTGTTAATAGAGGGCACCAAAAAAGGGTTAATAAACTGCTGGGTGTAATGCCAGATTTATTGGCATCCGAAATAGCAATATCGACTACCAAACGGTCAAATACCTCCATGTGAGGAAAAAAAAATATTAAACGAGTCCCGACACAAACCGGTATCAAATAACCAGTCGAGGTAAAGAACCTCTGCACTCGTATAAAGGTACATATAAAATTACAAACACTGCTGGCAATATCAGAGTTCCGAACAACAAAACCCTTTCTTAAAATTCCGGGGTGGGATTATATGATCAATTCTAAGGGCCAGTGACAAAGATTTCGGAGACCGACTGAAAATGGAATTTGGGTCCAAATGTGGGGGAGTAAATGAAATGCGTAACAAGCGCCAATCATGAATTGAGTTACAGAGATGAATGCCATCGAGGCACAAAGAGGGCCAAAAGTAGGCCGTTTTCCACTTTGGCGCAATTACAGTGCCGCAACCTACTCAGTCGGTAAGGTGTTTCAGAGTGTGTACTATTAGACGTATTTGGGGGCACAAATAATTATTATCACTGGACAATCGAAACAGAAAGCGTCTACACCTGCGCTGCTACGGCACCAAAGTCGCGAATTAAACCTTGGAATTTTGAAATTATCCGAGGAGGCGAATCGGTCGATCGAACGTGGGTCCCAAAGTGCATCAATCATAGCAAGAGTCGAGTGATCAATTGACCAATCGTCATAATCCAATATCCTGCTGATACTGTCAGCGATGTGATTGATATTACGGGGCACCCATTCTGGCACGGTGACAATATTTTGTTTGATTGTCACTTGAAAAATGGATAACGCTAAGTTCTGCAAATCAGGCTTGGGGCTGCCGCGCTCGAGTATACGAGGTACATTGCTATTGTCAGAATACCAGCGTACCTTTTGATGAGACAATTCGTCACAAAAATTGGAAATTATTTGCCCAGTAACTCGGGCGAGAGATTTAGGACAAGTATGCTTGTCACGAGAATGAGCGGAAACGAGGTCGTAGAAGTTTTGGAAAAGCTTGTGCATTTTTGACTCTGGTACTGAAAAGGTTAAGGATTTGGAATCAATAATGAGGCCCTAGAATTTGATCGAAGTTCGAGGTTGCCAGACGCATTTACTGGAAACAAAACCACCTAGTATGAGGGTTTGTTTCACTATGGCCGAGTTACGTTGGGCCGATTGCAGGTTTGGAGATGATTAAACCGTCATCAATGTACATAAAGGAAGGGATTCCTTGGGAACGCCAATGGTATATAAGGCGTCTGGTAAGTTTAGTGAATAAATAACAAGCGCCAGAAAGCCAAAAAGGCAACACCTAAAAAGCACATTATCTGGTTTTGGGATTTTTGAATTGCCAAGCGAAACCAACTTAAAGGTATTTTGGTGGAGAGGAAAAATATCTACGTGGTGGTACCCGGACTCTAGATTGAAAGAAAAAAATACTGATTTTTATCAAGGACCTGAGACACGAATCTAAGATCTTCCTATTTAACTTTAGAATGGGGAATGAATTGGTTTGGATGACGAAGATAGAAAACCAACCAGAATTTCTTCCCTGTTGCGACTGTAAGACGATTGTAACAGTAGGATGGTTGATTAAGCTCGTAAATGCATCGATTAATAAGCTAAAAAAATCGCAGTTTCAACGAACTCAGGGTTATCGAGACTGGACTTATTATTCTTAGCCGTAAAAAGCGGCGGAGCAAAGACCAATGGAATCTTATAGCCTGAATCAATTACATCTGTAACAAAGTCACCTGGTAATATCCAACACATTTCGCCAATAAGGCAAGCAACGGTTTAGCCTACCTTGAACACCCTCCGGAACTTTTTGGTCGCTCTGGCTGACCTCCCACTGTCTAAGTCCTGTCTGCTGATCCGGCTGCTTGCCGTCCTGGTTGTCGCTGAAGAGACCGATAGGAGGGGCATGTTGCACGGATGTGACCTTGAAGTCCGCAGTGGAAACAGATGCGGTTGTCGATGGACAGTCTGAATGGACGAAAAACAGGCTGGTGCTAAGCAGCAGCAAAGTAAGGAGTCGTAGGTCTGGTAGTATACGTCGACGAGGTGGCTCAGCTGCTGCTGGCTGAAGTCCGCTTCTTGGAGGTAGATTTCTTGGAAGCTGCTGCTTTTTCGGCCTTTATAATTCTTTTCTCATCTTTGGAGTCTTCAGCCAGTGAGTCTGCGACGTATTTGACTACTCCCCAGCCTAACTCAGTTCTGTCGGCGATACGGATGAGCTTATAGGGTCGTCACGAGAGTCAGTATTGATTCAGTGTTGTTAGCAACTTTATTCGCAAGAACGACCAAGAAGGTTGGTGATAGAATTGTAAGCTAACTGTTGACTGAAGTGGAGAATACAAAGCCGACTATTACCGAATACTGGATACTGAGGGGCTGTACAATGGTGCAGGACTTATATACAGTTAGAAACAGGATGTAGTTAAAGTCACAAAACTTAAGAAAGGAAAGTCTTAGTCACATGTCTTAGCTGGATTCTTAGAACAATGACTGTGAATGAATAATTTCACCTTAAAACAAAGTCCTTGGTGGATGATAGTACAAGCTTAAATGAAGCATGCTGAAGTGTGCCTAGCCTCTGGGCTAACAAGGTCAAATAGGCGGAAACAACATACCCTGTACAAGATACTGTGTGGGTGTACTCTTACAAGGAAAATGCAGTTAGTAATGTGTGTAAGAAATGACAAACAGGATATATACAGGAAATGAAAAAGTTGTCAAAGTTAAAAACGAAGATTCTGAATGCTTAATTCACCAAAAGAAACAAATGCAAATAATTCAAGTAATTGTGCAGAAAACGCTACAAGCTTCTGCCTTTCTTTAATAAAGCGCCTTCTTTGCCTCGGTAAGATTTGACTTGGCCTTGTCAATATCCAACGATTCGATGCTTTGCGCGGCCGATTCGACCATATTCAGATTTTTTTCGCAGTGTTGGAACTGTTGCTGATTTCCCTCGCACTTGAATGTAGTTACTTCGGACAGGTGCTGTTTCTTGCACGCGTATTCCACGTGCGACTGGATGTTGCTGTCGTTTATTTGCCGGTAGGAGTGCTTGCGGTCCTGCTCGGACATTGTGATGCGAGGGATAAGTAGATTGAATGGTACGGTCGGCTGCTGGACCGAGAGTGAATTGCGAGCCTATCGAACAGTTAAATATACACGCTCTTTACATATTAGCGCGATCGCGAGCTGAATAGCTCATGTGCGAGCTGAATAGCTTGCACGTGTCGTTTGAATTCCACTTCCAACGACCTGGCCAAAATTGACCAGATCGCGGAGCTTAATCCGGAGAAGCCAGTGGTGGAATTCTCGCTTCCGGCCACTTCAGACCCCATGTCCAGACATACTGCCAACTTGGCAGTACCAAGTAGCAATAAATCATTTGATACCGCATATAGGCTTCAGATTATTTTAAACAGTGTGTATAGTATGAGCATGGAGGAATCTCCTTCCTCCATGGTATGAGCAAACTTTCAACCACGACTACATTTTAAACATTGACCTTTCCTTTCAAAATTCAAATGCTCGTGCCAATATGTAATCACACTCAAACCATTACTCGAATTAAAACGAATCACAGAATCAAAACGGTTAAATTCAATTGAATATTTCCAAGGTGCCACTCTAAAAATCAAAGATACACGATACACGATAGATTCAAGTTTAAATTTCATTCTCCCTTTTCGAATGACTTCGATATGATCTAACGAATAAGTTTGCTTTTTTTGCATTTGCAGGTCTTCACACAATAACTCTTAAAACTGGTCTTAAATATTGCACTCATACCACGCTCCAGTTCCGGAAGTTTTGATCGAAGTGCTTCAGATATTCATATTAGTGGCGTAATAGCCGATCGTTATGTTTACTTTAGGCAAAAAAGTCTGTCGTCTCTGGTCAGCGCGCGCATCGATTTGAAGCATGCTCATCAATCCTTTTTCCCCTCTGCAGCAGCGCCCTGCTGCAACAGCGCCCTCTATTGCCACACTGCCTCAACATTTTACGGCCAGCTCGATCTTTCACTCAGGGCGATAGATCCCGAGGAGGCAAATGTTAAACAATGATAAGTAGACTATGGAGATTTGTTTGTTGTCAGCTTATTGTCATAATACAGCTGGTCTAGTTCCATGACTCGTCAACGTGTGTCTGCAATTGTCTGTACAATCTCACACTGGAGGGGGGGATGTAGTCGCGTTGCCGCGGTGTCAATTCCGCAACATTAGTCTGACTAGAGACAAACTATTTACTTTGGCCTTAAGTCCAAGTTCAAGAACATAATACTGCTTACCTTGATGCCCTCTGCCACACGACAGACAACGTATCGATAGTCCCCAAAGTGCTTTTTGGGATGAAAGCTTTTGTTGCCACAAACAAAGCTACACGGAGCGTGGAGAGAATATAATATCTGTTCGATCTGCCCCAAGGCTTTGATTTGGGACACCTGGGCTTTGTTATCGTTATTCGTGTATTGAGTATGAACTCCCCTGTACAAGAGAATTTCGGGCTAATGGCTTCCGGGTGGATCCTGCTTCGATACTGACCACTAGTAAGTGCCCATCCTACAGTGTTGAGAGCACATTGGAACTCCGGGACTGATCCTGAATTTGCAGGATTCACACTAAGGAGACAAAATCATGCGTTTAAAAGATAAACATTCGCCCTAAACAGAACAATATATGCTAAGGTTAAGTTGGGACCTCCTGTTGCCCCGCTCTGAGACTTGGGGATCTTGAAGAAAAAAAGACCCTGTAGACCCAATAGGCTGCAGTTTAAATATATAGGTTATAAAAGAAAATTCTACCCCTCACCTAAGGAATTACAAGTAGTAGTCTGTAAGGGGAGGGGAGGTCTCTGTTGATACTTAACTGATACACAATTTCTTAAGCATTGGTGTAAGTAGTTAAAATTGCATACCTGAGTTGGTAGATTACAAAGGCACGTCTAAGCGGTGGTAGCAAGTTTCGGGAACAACCCACCGCAGTCACCGCCGTCGCCGCCGTCCATTCCCGTCACTTCACGCCTAACTAGAACAACTAATTAACATGACCCTTTCCCTCTTTTGCTATTGTTTGCAGATAGTTCACCCCTTTTGGGACTCTGTACCTTCCATTATATTTGTTCTTTAATCTCTTCCTACCTTGCATCCCTTTGTTGCTTAACCAGGCCTTTGACGCAGTCCCCTTTTCGCCGCACATCTATCCTGCCATCAGCTTTCCAACCTGCTTTGCCCTTCTGCATAATATCCATGCTAAGTTGGCCTTGCTTGCTTGTTTGTCTCTGCCCGGTTGTTATTTGCGTTTGAGAAAGTTTCTGAAATTATCGAAACGTCAGGCCCACCAAATTTTTGTCATGATTTAAATTCCAAAGTGCTAAAATTCACTCTATTCGAGTGAAAATTCACCCAATCGGATTGAATATCAGGACCAGATAAATTCGAGTAAACTTTCTTGCCTCCATTGTATCTAGATTTCAATCCAGTTTCCTGTAGAAAGGGTTCATTTTCGAAGTAGTTGATCTAAATTCAGAGTGATTTCAATTCTAAAATGTGCAGTCCTAGTTTCAATCTCGATTTAAAGGTTAAACATCTAAGTGTACATGTACGTGTGTAGTGTTGGAATTTTTTTCAGCTACAATTTAAAAAACGCATTCGTGTAACATGTTTACTGCCTGAAGGCGGCCTTTAGTTTGAATTAGGATCAGGACGCTCTAATTCTAAAATCGAAATTGATTGTTGCTGATTACTTCTCTGGATCGATGAATTGAGTGATGGTCTCATAAAATGGCTCATGACAAATGCAGACCTTGGATATTATCAGTTTAATTTGAAAACGTATTTTGGAGGTGCCAAATATCTAAACATGGACAATACAGTAGCTCCCCTTTGCCCGTTTACGGATGTAAAAACACCTTTCTCCAAGTTGGTTTACACAGGGTAAGTTTGCATTAGGTAGGGGTGGGGGTACTGCCTGGTAGAGTTTGGTGGAATGAAAATTGTTAACACGAGTTTTATACGTGCTAATCTAGTCTGTGTTCTTGTTGGTATATCCAGGTGATGCTTTCTACGACGAGGTTCGAAACATCAACACGCACAACAATCACAACTTCTCAACCTTTGACCGAGACAACGACGAAGATTCTGGCAACAACTGCGCTGAGAAGCACCACGGAGGCTGGTGGTTCAATAAGTGCAAGTCCGTCTCTGCTTGGAATCCAGACGTGACAAGTAACCTCAATGGCGAATATTCCACAGATAAGTCTGGTATTCCTGCTCATCCTGGATGGAGTGCAGGAGACATGTCCGCAACAATATGCGAGAGTGAAATGAAAATGCGAAAGATGTTTAGATAACTACTGTATTTCATTTATTTAGTGCAAAACATTGCACTTGACATTTCACTGACTTCTAGAGGGGTTGTTTACATTGAACATTCTTGCAGCGGAAGTAAAATCACACATTAGGAGGTGACTAAGGCACCTGTTGTAATGCTTTTGCCCTGATTCCCTAGGAACATGATTTAGAGATGACAAACTCAACTTTTCAATGATTGAAACGTGCCCATTTGAGTGCGCCTGCAAAAAGTAGGAAGTGAGGAAATGCATAGTATTAAGGGAATCACAGCAAACGGAAATATATTCAACATTCACATCTGTCTGATATGTTAAGAAAACGTAATTTGGTTAAACACTATAAATAATACTCTCTGACTGTGTTATGTCTGATCTTCAAAGAAGAAATGTTGCTCGACGATACCACTTTTCTGTAAAATACACAAAACAGATTAGCAGGCTTTCAGTTACACGGCAATCTGGAGCCTTTTTGCCTCACAATAAATAGTGTGATTTTTTTTCAACCTATAATTATTTGCTTTTGGAGAAACTGGAGATTTGTGACCGTAAACACATCGAAGGACTAAACGATCACTTTATGCTAGAAAAGTTACTCCTCATGGTTTTCGATGCTTAGCGCTATCTGCATCCAACTGTGAATGCTTGTTCTGTCGCTTCAGACGCAGGTCATTCCATGTCAAATCATACAGTGGGTCAAACCCGACCCATTTCAAACTTGTTTATGTTTAGTTCATGAGGAAATCTTAGCTGAAAAAATCTTTTTTATTTTAGCCCTATTCGACCAACGGATTTCATGCTAAAGACTAGCATGTTGGCGGTTTTTTAATATTGCATCATGGGAATATGCAATTGACTGTGTTAGGAATATTAATTTGCCATTATACCTTGGCAATCCCACATAAAGGCAGCAGATGAAGCTGTCTTTCTTGAAATCAAGTTGCACTGTGAGTTTAGGTTCTGACTCTGCATCATTTTCGGCTGGAATTGCAAATTAGCATGATATCCAGAGTGGTTACTTGGTAGATCAATTCGTACAAAATGTAGGCCTAATGCAGATTTGGAGACGGGAACAAACCTGCGATATTGCAGTATCCCTTTCATTGTATTTGCCGTATTTAACCTGTCCTTTAGTTCAAAAGCTGATTCAATCAAATCTTCTGGTGTCACAATGAAAAAATTGATACCGGAGATGATATTCTTGCAGAGATCCGTGATAACATGCTGTGTCAGAATGTGGTCGTTATATAGGCACTAAAAAGAAAAGGTCAAATATGATTCAAAAGGGGATCGTATTTTGACCCGGAAAGGGGTCAGGCCCCACGGGACTCAGATTCCGCGTCAGTCTGACCCTGGGATTTTTAGAGTGAACTGTGAAGTAGTGGATGTTTTTCAGAGAGAGAGACTCACACTTCAGGTGTTCCATACACATAGACCACGACGTCCAGGAAAAACCAGAGATAAAAATTTATCCTGAATTGTCATACTCAAACCTTTACCGTTCAGTTGTCTGACATTTTGTTTCCAAAACAATACCTCAATTTTGGCTTCTTCAGTCACTTTGACAACGGACTATTTACCCAGGGATGGGCAACTTAAGCTTAGAGCCAGTTCAGTGCGTGTTACGGCCGGCACAATATCAAAGCAGAAATTAAGTTAGATTATGTAACACTTTCTCTAATAATAAAACATATATTCCTATTTACCACTTATTTTTCTTGTAGTATTTTAAGTCAGGGTACACCCTGAATATATGCTGCTCAAGATATTTCATCATATATACATTCTGAAAAAGTGTACCACGAAATTGGGGAATTTTGCATGGTTAACTCCTTGAAATCGATAAATGAAGATTTATTCGTCAAAACGAATAGATTTAAGCACTGCAACGGCGTGTTATCTCGGCATTACCACGGCTGCACTGTACATGCTGCATGCTGCAACGCATGTCATGTGGTCGCAGTTTTCTCGAGAAAAGTCGAGAAAAGTAAGAATCAAGGTCGCACGTGTTTGCACTGGTGCCGCTCGCGGTTACACATTCTTTGGTAAATGGTCCGTGCTTTGACCGGGGTATTCCAACTTGCCCGAGATTCAATAGATAGATACATAAATCTGGTTTTCAGCCTCCTTTGCTTTCCTACTGAATTCATGAAGGAGATGATTTGTCCACAACTCCGGCTAAATATCTTATTGGTACTAAACTTTCTGGGCTTGAATTTACTTGGTACATGAACGAATCTAATGGGGCCTCTGTTAAACCTGTCTATTCTGAAGGGTGTTGCGTGCAGAAGACCTGCTCTTAAATTCCAAACAAAACCCAACCAAACCGCCTTTTGAACTGGCGTCCAAGTACTTTTATCTTCCGCAATGAGGAATCCAAATTGTTGCAGCGAGCCACAAACTAATTTACTGAGCTCGCAAGCTTGCGCCTCGGTACTGCTACCTCCTAAACCGTCGTCTAAGAACATGAATACTTTGTAGGATTTGGCCCTCCAATGAGCCAATACAACTCTGGTTAACTTTGTGAAAATGCAGGCTGCTGTCGCAATACCGAAGGGTAGAACTTTAAAATAGTAATACTGAGTATTTTAACCTTCTCCCCACGAGAAACCAAGGTAAATTCTATGCTCTTCAAATATCTCAATGTAATGGTAAGCTGATCTTAAATCAATAGTGAAAACATAGGCTCCCATTGTAAACATCTGTTTCGCAATTGATACGTCCTCGTACTTGAATTTAAATTGCATTAAATGGTATTAATGCCTCGACAACCCAGCACAAGCCTAGCTTTTCCCGTTTTGCTATATGCGACCGTCAAAAGGTTAACGATATGTGGCTTCTGTGGAACCTTAGATAAACACCCTTTCTACAATAATTTGTGCACTTCTTCGTTAACAAAGGTTATCTCTTGCCGATTTGTTGTTTCTCAATTGAACTGAACCAGACAAAGTTCTGAAAGGTATTTTGTACCCTTCCACTATCAATTCTCCGAGCGTTTACGTCTGCTCCATCCCAGTATCTCAAAGCTTGTTTCAACCTACCAACTGGTGTTACTGCACTCTTTACGGAATGCCTTTCCTTTTATAATAAAAGCTCCTCGTGCATTGTACAAGTTTCCAGCAACTTTTCCTCTGTAAGCCTTACTGCATTATCTTTCAGTTGATCTACGACTGTTCTTGTATGAGGCAGTTGGAAAACCACGCTCTACAATTATGCACGAAATTGTATGAGGTCCAGAAGGACTGTCATGATTTTCTTCGGGATTAACTGATGTCCTGTATATTAAATCAACACATCTTATCCGTCTTGGATGTTGCTCTTTTCTGTGCACACTCGAATTTCCAATGCCGTGGTTGACAACAGGCAAAACAGAGACCAGGCTTGCAGGCTGATGTCGGTGATGCTGCATAGTGCTGACCCGTTCCGGTCTCTTTGGCCGCTTGCTGCACTGTAGGTCATGAGGCAAATCGGGTTGTTTTTCGACTTTTTTGGCTTGATCTAGCTTGTGTTTCTTGCCCGCTCTAGCCTCTGCTCTATTTATATGCTTCTCGTCGTCAGAATCTGAGGCGAGTGGATTGGATTCGTACTCTTTGACTACTTTCCAGTCCATGTCAGACGAATCTGCCAGCTTAATCAGTTTTTGCCTATGAGCTAACAAAGCGATACTTCCGATATGTCTTTTGCTGCTTTCGGGATGTTCTCAGCTCCTTCTGCCAGACTGTCTTCTGCATCGTTCATCTTTTGACAACCTTGAGGTTAAATTTGAATTAGTCTTCACAGCTCTTCCGTTTGAACGAATAACTTTCGTTGCACAAAATGTTTTCCTGTATTTTAGCTGGCTGACTGTCTGATATCTCTCTCTGAGACTGGCTGATTTTATTCTCAAAACCTGCTAACTTAGACGATCTTAAATTGTCCAGTTTGTCCATTAATGCGGATTGAGAGCTTACAACTGCTTGTCGCACTCACTCATTTATGTAGCTTGCTTGCTGTTCCATTGCAGAAGATATGGGTTTAGGAACGTGCGTCTATGGGTGTACTCGCTAGAACTAACCATCTACACAATTAACCCCCTTTAAAACTCCCATCCTGACATTCCAGATTACATAACACACCTGCTTATTGACCCACACACTGTGTGATATTCGAATGTACAAGACAATAGTTTCCCGCTTTACTGTGAACCTTGGGAAATATATATTCCTTTTTTGGGATACACCGTTTTAGATTATCAAATTAAAACATCCCCTACAAGCATAAAAGACTCTACGTTAAATATTCAAGATTCGCGTTGTTTGCTTCCCTGGAGACCTGCATCCAGATGGACTGTACGAACGTCAACTCACACTATTAATGAAAGTCCACTGCAGTGTAAATCCCAATGAATCTGAC
>NW_019091578.1:376323-413403 GCF_001949145.1 Acanthaster planci | reverse complement strand
TTGGAATTAAATTAATCTATGCCTGGAGATTTGTGCTTGTGTATTGTTCAAAGGGAACAATGCCACTTAAATTTCTTCTGAACTCATACCAATATGAAAATTAAAAAAAAGGAAGACATGCCGAGAAAGCCACTAATTGTCTAATTCACATTTACCCAGTGTAGTGCTTACCTGTTTTCTTGGAGGTGTGATAGTGATGACCTTCTTCAATGCATCAATCAGCCACTGAGGATCCAGAATGACTACATCCTTCAAGGCTTGACTCTTCTGATCACCATCACCTCCAAAGTAGATAATGTGGCCGAGATCATGGTAGAACTTCAGCATCGTCAGAAGTTCGGTTTCATCTTCTAAACCAAAGTCATCCTTCACCTAATCTCAAGACAGCCAAGGTTATTGCATAAATAAAGAATCATCTAGTTCCACATCTGAACTTAGCAAGTTCCTGTCATTACAATAAATCAACTGAATTCCAGCCGCTTTGGAAGACAAAACTTGTTACCTCTTTAGTGTATCCAGGATTTGGGTTGGGAGGGGTTAACACTTACATTTCCTTTAAAGAATGGTAAAAGCTGTGCTGTCAGGAAATACTCCCCCCCCCATCTCCAGCTGAGTAAACCATTTTGCTCAGTGATCCTCAAAACCCCTTAATCTTTCAACAGTTTAAGGATTTAGGATTGTTCGAAGATCTTGTGCCTTCCACAACCACTATCCTGTGAATGCCCCTTGAGATTTTGCACAGCTATAAGATGTTGAGGTTACCTGCTGCAGTGTTAAAATAGGAATTCCGCCACTCTTAGCTACTTCCTTCAGTTTTCTGTCATCAAACTGCAGCCATCGCAATGGAATTAGCTGTCCCATGTAGGGCTCTTTCCTTGCAATGCTCTCAATATGCTTTCTCAGTCTGCAGATCTGTTGACACATACATTAAAACTTGACTGCAAGTATGACAGTTTCCCTTTTCTTTCTTTGCTCATATGTAAGTCACTGACTGTCAGCGCTTACGCTTTCTCACATTTTCTGCAAGCAAAGAAACAACAGTGTCCAACCCAACAGAAAAGTTTTAAATAGCAGAATTCAATGCCATTTGATAAGCTGTGGTTAGGATTATATTGGTTATTGTTTTTAATCAAAAGAAGCACAAATGATGAATAAGACATTCTTTACCTTGTCGTTGTTCGTTTCCATGGAGTTCTCTATGGCATAATACTCTCCCACTACAAACCTTGAGTATGGCTTATTGCTGATTTCCGTTCTTATTCGAGTAAATATTTTATCTATCTGCATTTAAAAACAAAGACAGGAATAGGAGGTAGAATTGAACTTTTCAAGAATAAAATACATGTATAGAGCAAAAAAGGAAATACATCAAAAGTGGAATTAGACACAAATTTCAGCCTTCATACATAATAATTGACTAGAGAAATGACACAGATTATGCTGAAAAGCAGACCAGAGCATTTGTAGTAATGATGAATAAATCATTGGCTATCTTGGTTAATGAGTAATTCCCTGGATTGACACTCATCTCTGGGTTGCATTTGACTCGCCAATGTCAACAAAGCTCAGTCTACAAAAGTCGTCACCGTTTTCATGAAGAGGCAAATTCCTCAACAGAGAGTAAAACCTAGGTTTCGACAAAATAGCATTTGAAGTTGGTCTCTTTTCCAAACACTTATTTCCCCAGTGTAGCATGCCTTTGACTTAACCAATACTACTTAATGAAAGACGCAAAAAAGGACAACAAACTCCCAAATGATATTGAAAGTTAATTGAAATTGTTTATCTTGTAAACAAACAAATTTGTCTCTTTGTGAAAACACTGAAATTCATGTGACTTTTGTCTACTTGTGAAAACGCAAGCTATTTTGATACAGCGCATGCCAGGTGCATGACTGTTACATTTGTATACATTTCCGGGGTCAAATTCACCTCTTCATGAAAACGGCAAAACGAGTTCGCCCATGGTTTTGCCCTTCATTGCCGACGCTGTTTTTATGGAAGACAAATTTGCCTCTTTGTGACAATGCAAAATTCGGAATGGTTGAAATTTGCCCCTGGTAGATCATCATGGTTAGGCAGATTTCAGTAGATTTGGTAACAGAAATTTGAAAAAATCATGATTTGGGGCAAAAGTGTCTCTTTGTGAGAACTTTGACCAAGTGTGACAGGACATAGGGCTGAACATGAGGTTGAGAAATCAAAGCTTGCCCTGTGTTTGCCAAGGTGTTAGAAGGCTCTATTGTGAAAGACCTTTTGAGATGTTGACTTTCACAAATATTACAACTAACACACCAGGACACCTATTATAATTGTACAACAATTTCAGTTCCACACAGTGTGAAGTACATGTGAGACAGCCACTAAGCCTTTATCAAGGCTAATAAAACTTAAAAATATTCTACAGATACGCCATCTCAGTTCCTGCCCGACAGATATCAGGAAAGGACGTACCAACTGTTTGCGTTCACTGTCTGGCAAGTCATCTCCTCCAACGCTATTTCGGTGAGTACCAACAATGAAGATGGGAGGAGATTTCTGCTCTAATCTTTCTTTTGAGGAGTTTTCTTTCGTGTATGTGAAAATTGAACGCATCCAGAAATCAAGATATTGCAGGGGAGTCATCCTATCGCTGTGACAGCTGTCCCCTTGCTGTAAGTGAATGACAAAATGACTGTCTACAAAACCATGTTGCCAATTAAAAAAATTCTCAAAGTGAAAGCAAGGCAGTACCATACAAGGATGATCAAGGGACATACATGCACAATGCTTTGTTCCATTAGGAGCTCAATATCGGTATCCTTTGCACTAATCTTCCAAGAAACAAGAAATCATATTCCAATTCAGGAGGCAAGACAATGCAAACTTGTACGTTTTATGTGATTGGACACAGAAACAATTTGGACAAATTCACTAATGATCTCTTGTCAACTAAAACTAGCAATAATGGGAGATAACGGCAAGAAGTATCACCTTCCATACAAGGAATGCTATGAAATATCACAAAGAATGGCATCAGTAAAGTCATACACATTCTTGAAAGAAATCAAAGCAGAATGCATTTGTGTCATGGAGGTCGTCATTTAACATACTCTTACATCATCAGGTCTTTCATTAGTTTGTATTGGTTTGTCAAGGTCTTGACAAAGGTTGAACACGACCACATATATGGCTCGAGAAGACAGAAATGTCTGCAATACAACAAACCAAAAAGAACTAAACTGATCAAAAATGCAAATGACTGCAAAGTTTCTAACTGGCTTTAATGTACTAAGGAAAAAACACACCCAAAACTCTGAGAACAAAAACAACACACAAGGGTGTTAACTGAGCTGACACAAACTCTACCTATTAATGTACATTCATAGATGAAACCACCTAGACACAAAAATGTAAAATTTTGCCAACCCCAAGTTGGTGTCGGAAATGTATGCCTCACTGTAGTCTTTTATATTTTGAGCATCTGAACAACCCCTTTGACCACAATATACTAACTTTACAAGAAATGAAACCTTTTGCGATAAGGCACAAGGGAATATTATAAATTTTTTAAGGAAGGAGTGAATTTCCAAATTTTTGTACTTCAAATCTACTGACTAATGGTACAGTTGTATGCTTATGTTCATAATTGCGAGAAAACTAGCTGAAACTAACTGAAATTCCAAGCATGGAGCATACGCGTAGGGTTCGAGCCACGTTTAAAGGCCCCGGTATCATTTTGAAATGTAGATGCTCTGTGATGCATTGTATAGCCTTCTGGTGCAACCATTGGCCATTTTTACTTTAACTTTTTTCTTCATATTTGCCTGAACTTAATGAAATAGTTTCCCAAAATCATAGTATCAAGATTTGTAGAGTGACTTGGCCATTTTTCCACCTGATTCGACCACATTTCCAAAATTTCAATTCTTTGTTACAAAGAATACACATTGCATGTCCAGATTTTTGGATTTTCTGGGCGTAGATTGTGTCACCTGCCCGTCTACAGTGTCTTTCATCAACATCCATTACCATGGACGTTGTGCAGTTTGTCTTTTGCACAACTCCTATAGGCTTTGACTTTTAAATGACAGTACATTTCAAGAAAACACACAACACTTCTCAATATTAAAACATCAATCACAAGTTTCCATTTCCTGCTTGGCACTACGACCACAAATTGCAGGCTAAGTGTCTCTGGTAAATGCTATTTGGCACCAAAATTATCACTATAATATTACAAAATATGTGAAAACTGTGTATGTATGTTTCCTCAGATTAAGTTAAGTTTTTAAGAACTGTCACTTGACACACCTTTAAAATGACCTTTTTTGATCATTTCTTTCAAATAAAAGAATGCTAGACCAACTCACTTTATCGGGAGTTTAGTGCCATTACTGTCTTTTTAACCAAGTCTGAATTATAACAATTTGAATGTTATTTGTGGGATAGCTGAAACCAGTCTACTCTACCTTAAACTTAACGCATGTAGATGTCACATGTACCTGATACTTCATAAAACATTATCATGTCCAACTCACCTTGTGTAAAGTATAGTACAAATCTTGACCAGCAAAGTCCCAAAGGCTGAGAACAATTGGTTCCAATGCACCAGAGATATGCCTCTTTCTCACTCCTAGTTGTGGAGTCGGTTCATTAATTGGAGATTTCCTTGTTTTGCTGTCTTCTTGTGATTTCTGAGGCTGATAAGGAGAAGCTGCCAAAAGAGGTTGAATCTAAATACCGACCAGCAATACTTGTTCAATAACACTCTTTCCAGTGTGCTTTACAATGCATAAAAGCAACTTATTCTGAGAGGTAAAAGTAGCTGTACGGGGAAGTGATTAAAAATGCACACTGATGATGACGTTAGCACAAATTTGTCTCATTTGCCACTAATTTAGTTTAACAAATTATTCTTTGTTGCATTTGGCATATTATACACAAGTATATGTAGCTACCTGTCCATCTGTCCTGAGGGCAGGTAAAAACAAATTGGGAAAAGTAGTTGTTGCTTGTCCAAAATTTACTTGCTCCAACTCTATTTTATATACATGTAGTGCAATGCCACAGTGCATGTGCGGTTTTTTCCACACCCAAATGCAGAGTCGCAAAACTAATTGCAATTAACTCAACAACTTGTGGCTTTCCCTTCTACCCCTTGGGGAAATAATGGCCACTTGTCACTTTTCAACATAAAAAGCACCGACTGTTTTATCAAGTTGACATTCGGGAATTGCAAACGGCAACTGCATAATGTTCGGTCAGTTTTATACTCAATATTTGGTATAGCTGCATGTTCGGTATAGCGGTGTTCAGTAAAGTGGCATTCCACTGTAAATCTTGAACACTGGTGAACAAGTCTTCACATTTCCTTCCTAAATACTGGAGGCAATGGAAGTGTGGCCTTAGACAGCATCAAGGGGTGTCAGTTTCAAAAACACCTAATGACAGACAGGCAGTTTTTATGCTTGCATGGGAAGGGACAGGTAGGTATTCCAATCCTAGAAGAAACGGTAGTTTATTTTCTACTTCTGTTTGTTGTTCTGTTCTTACCCGGTGCGGATTGGGATGCCTGGTCTGCTGGATATGTAGGTGTTACATGTGTACCCGGGGGCATCTGAAAAATATGTCACAATAATGATAAATACTGACTTGAGACTAACTCGTTGACTTGTCATTGACCTGTGGTGATTACCTGCGGAATGAAATTGATCCGTTCCCTGCTGCTCAGGATGAATTACGCAAAATCTGGAAATCATTTTCTTCAAACAATTTTTGATATATGGTAGCATAATCTTTGTTTGTAGGTCAAGGTTGAAAATCATGATCTTTTAAATGCCTTATGCATCTAGGAGCACCAGAACACAAAATGTCCATGAAGAACTTTGCTTTATGGAATTCCAATCAACGATTTAGCTCTAACTTCTTGTTTAAAACTATCTGGACTTCTGTTGTGTTATTTCATGTTCATTTTTCTTTACCCATGATGACATCTGACGGATATTTGATGTCTTACACATCTGACTCTAAAACATGACACAAAAGGGTAAGCCAAGCCTGATTTTATTTCCATAACAAGATTAGATATGCTGGTCGCTAAATACTGCCAAGCTATATGTTTTACCAATGGATACCAAAAAGATTGCTCAACAAACATCACTGGACATTCTTCTGATGAGGAAAGTCACTTTGGGGTCATTCTTCTTGGTAGAAGTTCTCTGTACCCTGATCTACATCTAACATTGTAAAGAGTATGTTTTATTTCCACAACTATTCCATACCTGTATCTTCACTGGATAATTCTGCATGATGAAATTGTGGAAGTTGAAAGATGCTTCATTTTTCACACTTTCTTCATATTCACGTCTAATACTGGTTGAATCATCTGTCAACATTTGTAAAAGGCCATGTAACAAACTTAAGTGTCATCAATTTGAAAGATACCAAGAGAACACTGGCTGCAGGACAGTGAAGGGCACAGCTACATGTAAGCATGTGCTACATATTGCAATGTACGATTCACATCAGCTAGCTTTTCACAAGACCAAATATAAATGGAGTGGAGAGTACATGAACACGAATGTATAAAACATTTGAGTTCCCCTGAACTGGATTTGAACACCCATTTTGACAAAAAAAAAACAATGTGTTATTCGTCAGTATTTTGCACTCAATCCATATGATATATATTTCTTATTTGTATGGTAATTTACAGGTGATAATCTCTTGGTAGCCATGAATTGCATGACAAAAGACCACATTTTTTCAGGCTAAGAGGCCCTTTTGGATAATAGTCTTCCATGTTGGGGTTTAAACCTATAGTCTCTTCACTGAAACTATCATTTCTAATATTTTTCCAAAAAGCAAAATTTTAGTAAGTCACTTGAGACTACCACCGACCACAAAATCAAAATGATATTTGTAACAATCAAGCTCACTTCAGCAACAGTCTTACCCAACCTCATGCAAAAACTTACAAAAACTCAATAAATTACAATGTATGATCAACATTATGGTAAATACTCTTTACTGGTCATTTTTTGGGCTATGTTTATAAACGTGTAAGATTTTTTGTCACTGTGTAATATGCACATCACATTTCAAAATCTTTAATAAAAAAAAAGACGTAAATGGTTTCAACCTCCTCCTTGGTGCAGTTGCCAGGATGTTGCATGTTTGATGTCTATTTTGCAGACAGATGATGCACTGATGCACTCAGTTGATGATTCTTCCTTATTGAAACTGCAAATAAAGACAGCAGAATTTCTCCACATGATTCCTCCTTATTGAAACTGCAAATAAAGACAGCAGAATTTCTCCACATGCTGTGACTAATTTTGGTTTGTTTCCCTGTCTTTTATGTCGACATTACAGGTTGGATCATTTCAAACATACATTGAATGCTACAGTTAAACCGGTAAACACAAATAACCAAATGTAGCAGGGTCATTCTGCCAAGTTGAGAAATGGTTGATGACATCTGGATGTTTTGGAAATTTCATATGAAGTTTTACAGCCACTCCATCACATCTGCCAATTTACATCAGCAAATGTGACGTTAAGGGTCAACTGACAAATTTTTTTGAATATCACCATGAACTCATATCAAATTTCAAAAGTTGAATTCAGGAATGATGAGCTGTGCTCTCAGCTGGTTACATGTATTTGGGAGGAAATAGACAATTTAACTTTAGCAAAACTTGATAACCTAATCTGGTGTCCCTCATATTTGTTACCAGACATCCACATTAATTTTTCAAAATATCATGTTGAACAATTTCAAAATGCCCTGAAACTTTCCAGAACCAGAAGAGTCAAAAACAATTATCCACCCCAAGCTGAAGTGCACCCCCAATCGACGAAAGAAAGACAGATGGTTACAAGCGGGTTCTTACACATGTTCTGCATGTACGCAAAGACCATACATGCTGGAATAAATTAGTTATGCGTACTCAGCATGTTCCACGTCCAATGCACATATACTTGCACGCCTCATGGCACACCTACGCTGTGAAAAAACAAAGCCTCTTTTGTTGAGTGGCCCCCAATTCAGTCATTTGCAAAAGTTTAAGACCTCCTGGAATTGTTGTTATTTCTGTCAGTGAGCCTGCATTACATTAATTGTTTCTTTGAATGATCACATAAGATGTTTTTTACAGTGGCGATAATATCAGAGTCGTGCTGTGAGCCCCATTTGCATGAATTTTGTTGCAAAGGCAGGTCTTGTATGACATTTTTCCTGAAAGGCAGCCTGGGTAAAAAAGCCAGTCTAAGTAATAAGAAATAAAAGAGGGCACACTAAATATTAGACTGCTAACATGTCAAATCCTGGAAATGTAGTCAAATAGCTGTTACACATTGAAAATAAACATAAGTTCCCACGATTGATTGGTTAAAGTTTGGTTTTTCTTCCGGTTAATGCATTTTGTATGGGTGGTCCGAAACTTTAGCAAATGACTATAGATCTCTCTCATTAGATGCCATCTTTGTAGGAAAATTGAAATTGTTTAACAGGTGCATGTGTGCGTGTTATGTAAAATGTTTGAAACTTGCAAGCTTGCTGATCCAAACGTCTGAAATACAGCACAGCCAACGCAGGTCACAAAAGCTGAAGTAAAAAATGCCGATGCATGTGACAATCTGTAGGAATGACGTCATTTGAGAGAGCCCTCTATCTCTTCTGAAAAATGTCCAAATGCCATCAAACGTTCCTCAACTTGGTGAAATGATCCAGCATTGAAATCATAGAAAGTTAGAAACCTTTGATGTGTCAGACTCCTCTTGAGGCTAGTCTTCCCTACTCGTTCTTGCCCAACAATCATCAATCTTGTTCGATGTACTTGCTTATGACCCTCCTCCACTGCTTTTCTGTAGGCTTCTTGTTCTTGGTGTCCTCTTATTTCTTCCGGTACATTGATGAACAAAGCTTTAAAAAAAAGGACTCACCATCATTAACAACTCAAAATAAGAACTGGACAACAGGAATCAGATTGGCATAATGGTTCTTTTCTCGCCTTCCACCACTGCCTAGGATTGATTCCCACTTCAGTCCACATGTGGATTGGGTTTTCAGTCCCTACCTGATTCCCTGGATGTTCATCTGGGGTTTTCCTCCCACCTCTAAAACTCTCTACAGGTTTCTTCAGGCTTGCAAGCTGTAGTGCCTAGGGCACTTTTGAGGAATCCTTGGTTTCATCACCAGAAATTCTTAATAACATCAAACAAGTCCTCCAGCATTGAGAAAATTTTAGTCAGGGGTAAGTCTGGGGGAGGGGGCAAGAGGAGACATACACCCCAACAAAAAATTGTTTTTCTGAAAAAAAATGAAAGGTAGTTTGGGGTTCCATTTCATTTCCCTTCTATCCCAAACCATGTTCAAAGTCCCAGAATAAGCATCACACCACAAGGGTCATAAAAGGTTACATACAAATTTCAAATTTGTTGGTTCCTGCAATCCAAACAACTTTGGTTCTGGATCTGCCATTGCTTGCAGTAGTGCATCGTATCTACATGTACGTACCAGTCACTGGCATTCCCTTTATTTTACATGCCACAGAATTTAAAAACTTAGGAAATTTGCATGACTTAAAACTGCATATGTTAAGAATAAACACGTATTACAGTACGTGATTGGACAGTGTCATAATAAACATCATCCCTGCAATCATTTTTCTCCCCAAAATGCCATTAAGATGCTCTGTTTTAGAAAACAGTATGGAATACAACATAAAGAAAAAAATTCCCAAGCATGCAAACAGCTGTGAAGAGTAAGGCAAATTACATACATCAACTTATGATCATTCTACCTGTACTCACTTTGTGATGCAAGCTGTATCTGTACTCTGGGGCCTACAATTGAAAGTAAAGGATTTACAGGAATTTAATGCTGCTTCAGCAAGTTATGTCTAATTTGTCTAAGTCTGAACATACCTTGACATCACTTGGCACTCTCCGCACAAACCCAAACTCATCTGAAAAATTTTAAATGGTTTACCATTTTCTAAGTAAGTGCTTCAATATTTTCCCTGCTTAATTTTGCTTTTATAACATGTCGTGGCTCTTTGATTGCTGGTACTAGTATATTACAGTGGGGAAAAATCATTGACATTTGTGTGAGGAATTATTCCTCTTAATTCAAAGAGAAAAAGTACATACATATATGACTTACCAAATATATTTGATAACTTCTTATCAGCTGACATAATATGTAAAATGATGTCATCCCGAGAGAGTTCCTGCATACATAGAGCTAAGTTATCTAGTACGGGGTTTAGAGCACGTGGAGAATTCCTGTGCAGTAAATTCAGAAATTTTTTCACTGTTTTTGCTCGATGTAATTCCTCCTCATTGATACCAAGATAACTCCACACATCCTTTTTACGTATTATGCCTTTTAACTTGTCTAGCTCTACATTGCTGATGTTTTTACAGATGGTGGTGAATAGTTCTTCAGTAACGTCTTGCGCTTGCTTTTTCTGATCTTCTGACAGCTCCATATTGATAGCCCACTGGGATGCACAGACATGAAGCACAAATGTACATGTACCTAATAGTATCTGCAAAGAAATCAAAAAGAGAAAAACAAAACATCAGTCAAATGCCTCAGTAATTCATGGCTTGGTTTGATTGCTCATTTAGATCTCTGATTTATTTTTTTCAAATTTCCCGAGAGTGCCAGGACATGTGCTATAGCAGATTCAAAGATTTCTAAATGGTTATAAATATGCTTCTGAAATGAACATGTAGTACAGATACATGTAAACAGCATCTCTAAACAAATCCCAGGTAATATGCAATCAAATTGAAGCATCATCAAGCTCACACAGACACAGAAACAAACATCCCAAATCTGAAAAATGGGATCATGTTCAACTCTGGAAATAGTCTGCATTGACTCGTCAGAACAGGCCTATTGCTCGCCCAAATTACGAGCAATGGTGGAGCAATAAAGTCACTCTTACTTGAGCAGCATGTATTCTGTCTCCATTTTCTGCATATGTACCATTGCTATCTTTTTTACATGGAAAGCGAAGTGAATTGATAAGGAATTAAATTCAGACTGTCAACAAAGTAACTGACAATGAGTCAGCTGTAGCTGCCAATAAAGAAGAAACTTGAATAACAATTCGCATTTCTTTTAAATTAATTCCACTGGGCAGTTTATCACTTGATAGTATTTCTTCTGTTTTAGTATCATACTGTGGTTCCTGTTCCCCCCCCCCCTTTTCAATCCAAATCCCCTAAAATTCCTTTCTTTTTTTCTCCTGATTTCTTTCTTGTGGTTGAATAGTCCTATAGAGGTGCAAGACAATTGTTCCGTCTCATTCTGGATTTGATTTGCTAAGTTTCTAAATGAATTCTTCGATATTTTCCCTCCTAGTTTTCACTTTTTATGGCATGTTAACACTTTCTGATGGCTGTTGTGATATTTTAAGGGAAAATGAGTGTTGTCCGTAATATGAACCATCATACTATATGGGAGGCAAGTCATGAGAAAATGAGATGGGGTTCTTTCCCACAACCGGATAGCCTAGTATGGCTACTTTCAACATTTCGGTGTTCCAGACCACTTCTCGTGGGGGAATTACATGTGTTATTAATGGAAAATCTTTCCCAAAATTCCGAAATTCTTACCAGGTTTTTCAGAGAAGCACTTCTAACGTCCTTATTACGCCCGGCGCCCCAAACAACCAGCTGAAGCTTAATTCGTTGCGGCAAGGAGACCTCCAGCAGGTCTATGAAAACAACCCGCAGCAGCAGTTGCGCCGTCAGGTCCGCGCCACGCATTTCACAAGCTGGGATTTCCCCTTAAAATTCGGCATCAAAACTTGCGCCCCCAACGTCGCGCAAAGGCAAACCTCTCGCCAGTAATGAAACCACAGGGTTATTTTCATGGGTAATTTTCATAACCGTCAACCAGTGGATAGGTATGGTCGTGGGAACAGAGTAGAAAGTTTAGTCTTTTACTTCCCTTCCTCCAAAAATGATATTTAAAAAGATTACCTAAAAAAAATTACAAAATTTCACCCCCAAAACACACCCCCTTCCAATAAAAAGGTTCTGGCTCGGCTCAGAGCTAAGGGCATACAAATGCATGTTTCAATCCTGTTAAAAATGCTGAAAGATCCTGCCTTCTTTAAAAAAAAAAAGCTGATAAGACAAATAAACCTGTATATTTTTCACAGGCAACAAGGAATGACCCCTTGGCCTTCCCTGGATTACTGATCATTAACTCACATTTTATCCAGTCCAAATAAATTTAAAAAAATTGAAAAATTTGAACCACTTTGTGAGAGATATGAAATCCTTTCCTTAGAGAACGGAATAACAATTTTAGAAAAAACCTCCCCCCCCCAAAGTACTCAGGCCAAACTCCCATTTTCACATTGTATTGTTTGGTCTAAATTACACCCTTTCCTAGAAAAATCTCCTCTCAGCCCAGTTACTTATTTGGGATGCCACTTTCTTAAAAAAAAAAAAAAAAGGTTAGCACAAGTAGAATTTACACAAACTTTCAATTTGACAAACCTGATCTCCATACAAGATGGAATTATAACATTGGCACAATGCACCTATATATGAAACAACATTACAAAAATTCAAAACACATATGTTGCACATTTTACCTTCTCAAGCTAAATATTACATGAGCAAAAGACGTGCAGAGGCACGATTGCCACCCGTCTGAATTTAACACAATGTTAAAGTGCAGTAAATAGTCCTTTCAGAATTTAAGCCCAAAGTGGCAACATTGATGGTTGGGGGCATAAACACTCTTTGCACTTCATGCACATTTTATTCCCCCCCAAAAAACGAATAGTACAACTGCACACTTATGCTACTCTGTGGTGATATGGAAAACCTTTTCTGAGTGATGACAAGAAAAACACCAAAGTCAAACTGCATGATTACTTCTTGAACAACAAAGACTTGGCTGGCCTGTCCCACAGTTTTTATACCTCAAAAATCTGATTTTCTGTAAAAACGTGCATCCTCCACTAATTTCAAAATGTAAAAGAGCGGTGGCATATGAACTGGTTTCTACCAGTGGAGATAAGTAGGCCAAACACCATCAGTCCAGTTACCTTGAAAATAATTGTCTACTTCTCAAGAAACTGCGCCTCTCAAAATTTGCAAAGCCAAGAACTAAAATTTTCAGCCAAAGTACATCTTTCGAAAATCTGAAACTTAATGACCATAGCAATGGTCAACTAACAAAGACCAACATAATGTAAGCAGGAGTCAAAGTGTAACTATTCTGACCAATGTATAACCAAATAGTAAAATGAAGAGGAGTTTACAATATCTAGACTGGTTTTTGAAACCGAAGTCCAAGTTGGATTCGCAGATCATGTTACAATACAAAATGCTCTTTATTTCTATCAGTATGTAGAAAGACAACTTTATAGAACTGGAATTCCCTGACAACAGGTGTCCTTGGATTTGGGAATCAAACATTTAAATACTAACAGACATTCAAATTCTACAATCCAAACCAGGTTATTGTACGACTTATGAGAAAGCACTGCTTTCTAGATTACATACCATGATCAGCAGAATAAAAAGGAAGATCTTTTGTTGCATAAGTAAAGAAGCTGGTCTCTCCAGGATTCTCCCCAACATTACATTACCTACAACATTCCATTTCAAGAAACATTTTAAGAACATTTATTAACAAAAATAACATTATTGTTTGCAACCTGGAAATATGTTTATGCTTTCCTCAGAGCACAGAATGCTTTCATAAACCAATAAAAATATCCTTTTATCATTAAATTTAAGGAATAACCCTACATTAAAAATTGTTTCAATGTATCTACATCTGATATATCTTCTTCTTGATTCATGATAAAAAGTAAACATGATTTACTATTTACATCCCTGAAATCTGTTAAAGTATCTTCAATGCATAGACGCTTTCCTTAAGAGTATACAATAATGATTTACATCAATAAAAAAGGTATTTTTATCAGGAATTTTTTAGTATCAAGAACAAACCCCAGATTAAACTGTGCATTTTTTGGTCTACATTTATCCCCTCCTGCCATAAAAGATCTCATCCCAGCCTGTTGTATTATTTTGCACTGCCAATTTTTTCAAAATAAAGTTTCAATTTAGTTCACCTTGACAATCTTCTGATCTTCACTCATGATTACAACATCTGAACAATGCACCTTTATAAAGCAAAAATACTCAAATTGTCGCATATCTGATGAACTGGCGAATCAATCATTTTGGTAATTTTCAGATTTTATCTCACAAACTAGCAAATAGCTTTGATAGCTGTATTCAAACAAAGTATTGTTCATAGAGCCAAAAATACAGAGTAGGAAATGATTTCTAAGACCAATTTTGTATCTTTTATACATGTACACAGTGATGAAAAGAGGTTTGAATTCAATATTGAAAACAAGCAGGCAATAACTGCTTAAACTGAAAGCATGTTTTACTTGAAAACGGTGATACTTGATAATTATTGGTTCATTAGATATGTGATGATATATTCAAACTGTCTGTTGCACTTTTTACCTTTTCAACCTAAATGTCATGTATGTACTCGAGGTGTAGAGGCACGACTGCCCTTCATTTCTGGATTTCAATAAGACAAAATAATGAGCAATGAATGACCCCATCAGAATTCAAGCCTAAGGGGGCACCGGGGGGCACTGGGGGGCACCATTGTGGGTAGGGGATATAAAAACCTCAGCATTTAATACCAGGATTTTACTGTTACAGGACTTTAAACAATACTCAAGATTAGGTCTTACCTAAAGGTTGTTTTCCAAGGCATAATTTCTCCCAAATTTGTGTTTTAGAGCTGTTCCCTGTCAGCATGGTGCATTAGAATGTAGTAGAATTTTACAACTTGCTCATAATTAGAAATCCGGATCCTCTCATTCACTCCATGAAATCGTGGAACGTCTTCTGGCAGGTTAAATGTTGGGCAGAAACGATACAGCTTATCGGTGATGCTGGTGTAGTGGACAGTATCAGTGTTGGCCAGAAGTATAGCTGATTGATAAAAAACAAGCAGGAAGTGGAAGAGTTTATGACTTATTGTTCTTGTAAAACTTGCCAATATTAAAAAAAGCTTGCAAATTAATTCAAACACAATCAACGGAACAAGGTAAAGGATTTCCAGTGTGCACCCAAAATTAATGTACCTAGCACATAGGCTGATTTTCAAAATCTTTAGACATCTTTTAAAGTTATACTCCCTTGTGCATATTCACTATCAATATGCCGTCAACTTCTGACAAAAGGCAAAACTGTAATCGAACACACAGGCCTTTAAAGAATGGAAGGAACCATGATCAAAAAGAAACTACCTGGAGCAACAATAGCATCTGGGAAAACCTGTTGAATGCTCTGACCGATGGATTGATAGGCAAAACACTGCTCATCATAGGGAGAAGTAATGGTTGCCTCTCGACTCTGAAGGATCTCCATCTTAATACGATCATCATTGATGAGACGCCGATCACGTTCTAAAACCTACAAGTTGGAATACATACCAAACCAATGCCTGATACAAAGTCACATCCAGATTTCTACGATCTAACCTACTTTGAATCTAACCAAGAACAATTTGTTTGAACTAATCACTCATGGATTAATGTTACCATAATGAAAAAAATATAATGACACAGCTGCCAAAGACTGAGTCTCACTTCTTGGAGCAAATGTTCCAGAGAGATTTGTTTCCAGACAAAATGTCACATGATTAATATAAGGCTTGTGACTGGTACTCTGCTAACAAAGTATATTTTGCTCAGCCCCTCCAAGAATAACTTTTATAAAGCTTTCAATTTGATCTAAATCCACAAAAAATGAGAAAAAAATGTGACAATGACGCTTGATTAAAGAATGTAAAATGAGTATACCAAGGTAAATAGACTTTAATCCTTACTTGTTGAATAGTTTGACTTGGATGAATACGATGATTGACGATAGCCGAGGCAGATGGAGGTAACACATTTACCTATTACACAGCCAAAAAATAAACAGGTCTTGAGATCATGCTTACAATTCTGTCTGCATACTCTCTTTTGTACATGCACACCACCAATCTACCAAGAAAGACCCCCAGCTGGTAGGCAGGTGCGTAGACAAGCCATGGAGGAATGACATTCTTTGCAAGCTAGACACCAGACCAAAAATGAGTAAACTCACCTTAACACCGCCCCTGAATACAGTAATAGCTGTGCTGGTGTGCAAAATTGCTCTGGTGCTCTCCTTCTGTTGCATAATTCTATTGAAATGAACAACAACAGATAAACAATAAACAAATATTACATGACGAGATAGTATTTGTAGGTGTTTGAATTTTATTAAGTTTGATCGATTTGTCTGTCCATTCATCTGCAATGGATCAGGAGAAGGTACTTTAAATAAAAGGACTAGGTGCCCCCACAAGTATGCATTGGTTTAAACATACACGTTTAAACAGTGTGGAGCGAAGATGATTTACTTCAATGTTAAACACACTGTGCACAAACCCACAATGCCTTTGTGCAGTATGGCCAATAATCATTAATCATCCTTACCAATGATAAATATCGATTTAACAGTGAAGGATGAGTGTAGGCATCAGCACACTGAACAAGTTCTGTATAAAACATAATTTGGCCCGGGTTCAAGATGACCTTAGGAAAAGGGTAACAGGTTGTCATACAAGTAGTCACTTTGTGTAGAAAACTATGGGTTGAAAAACCCACCTTTCTACAATCTTCTTAAACAGCCAAAGATTTGCAAACACCAACTTGATAGGGTACTCCACCTTCAAGTACAAAAGAAATCAAAAAGGAAAGCAATATCACAATAAAAATATAATGCACTTTTAGAAACAATACCCTTAAATGCTATTCAACAGCCATTAAATGGAATCTAACTAATGGAACTGAACTTATCATTACCCAAAATCACTAATAAATGACTCTTTTGGCAAAAGTCTCTTTCAAATTGGCTGAGCAAATCTTCAAATTAAACAGAAGTACCAAAGTCTCTTGGCAGAAATAAGTGAGACTTTGAGACAAACGTGGTTAGGTTCTATTTGATTTTGAGATAAGAAGAGTTTACAGAAGTTACCTCTGATGCTAGATAGACAAAATTGTCATATTCCACACCAGACCCAAACATGCTGGGAAATGGTGTTGTTTCAAGTCTGCCAAAGAAAGAAGAAAAAGGATACTTCTATGTCAGGACAACTCCTGGTCTAGGAAATTGGAATGCCAGGAATTCTATGTATTACCAGAAATTACCAACAGAGGAGTTCTAGTTTGGCGATGTGCTTGCAAGCTAGAATGATGAACTATGTGTAGGTTGATCATTCTTGACAAGCTAGAATCCTCATCAATGACACTCATGCATTGGTTCATATGTATTTACAAGGAGTGATCATAGAAGACCTCTTTTATACATTCTTCCACTTTTCAACACAAATGAACATCTTTGCTTACTTGGACACTGCCTTGGCTAAGATTCCAACATTTGTCTCTTTGGGAGGCATGGAAGAATGACCTGTCTCGGCAGTGTCTACACTTAGCCTGAGAGTTGCATGGCCCTTCTCAGATACCCCAATGAGACCAACAGGTCGATGGACATGCTTGATGACATCTTGCAAGATGGTATATCCCTCATCCAATAGGAATTCAGCTTGCACACCTCGCTCTTGAAGCGTCTTGCCAATGTTGGCTGCTCCATCCAATCCTGTTACCTAGGTGTATGGATCCATAATATCAGTGCAATCAGTTGCTGTAATATACACCTGCTGTGGAAAAGCAAAACTCTGTAGTCACACAGATCAGTAGCAGCACTGAAGGTGATGGACAAGATGAGACAGACATGGGTAGACAGAGTGGAGTTCAACACCACCAAGTCTGCAAAAAGTGTTCCCACATGTTCTGTTTTTTCCTTCTTCTTGAGAGATGATTCTATGAAGTTTTGCTTTCCTTCAATATAACTTTTACCTCTTCGTCATGACCAAAGCATAGATATATTGATCGTACAGGCTTCTCCTGTCTCTCCAGCCGAGATTCCAGAGCCTCCAGAATCCCCTAGACAAATAAAGCAGACAAGCAAAGAAACACCTGACAATCATTTCATTCATCTGAAAAACTTTGAAAGAAAACCTACAAAATATGATCTTGTGTTTAACAGGTTTAGCACTGTGTTCAGAATGATGGCGGAACGATTTTAAAAGTAGAAAGCCCAGTTGTAAGACCATCAATCATCAGCCACTCATAGACCGCTCCATTAAGCCCCACGTTATACAACTCCCCTCATTCAACAGAGTATCCCCTCCCCTTTCTGTTGTCAGTGATTCTGCTTGGATATTTCAACACCAACATTTATTCTGTTGAATCACATTACTGTTTTTATGATGTTTCCCTCCATGATGACGTAGGATTCTTAAGCTGTGAAATCTTCACTCCAATCCCTATGAATCCAATTCTAAAGTTTGTGGCACTTGAACAAATGATTTTAACCTTGCCAAGGCCTTACATTAACACCTGACCCCAGCAGTCATTCATGTGCCATTCTCATTGGACCTGCGTATGACCTTTCACCTTATACTTTGTCAGAATGGAGCAGGGATTCTCAACAAAATCCATCAAATACCTCTGCCTGATCAATTACAATTAAGCATGCATACAGTCTACAGTTAGATTCTAATGGGGTTAACTGTCTGTAAAGAACCTGATGGGGTAGGGTTTAAGGTAACACTCTGTGTATGAAAATCTATCTTTACCATTAATGAATGTTTATCATCGATGGTGCCCCTCCCATAGATGCATCCATCCTGTTCCCTCCCTTCAAATGGTGGTACATCCCAATCTTGCCCATCCACAGGCACTACATCAATATGGGCTGCTAGAATATAGGGCTTCAGAGAGGGGTTGGAACCTTCAACTGTGTAGAGTAAGCTGTAAGATGCAATCACTTCTCTCGTCACTAATGGAGAGCTGTGGACCTTTGGAAATACTGAGTAAAATTGACAACAGATTTTAAAAATACAATTAATTGTTCTACAAAGGTGGATAGACATGAATTAGCTTTGTCAGAAAATGCCATGTATCTTGGAGTGATTGTTATAATAAATGTTAAAATTTGGCTGCAACCTTGTTGGTATATTTCAATGGCTTCCTTTTTCACCTTTTCCACTGGAGTAATTTTTAAATATTTAACAAAAACAGAAGATAACGTGACAGTCTCATCATTCTGAGCAGTCCTCCTCCCTTCATTCTCAACTTCAGTCTATTTTTTCCAGAAATTATTTTTGCAGAGACCCTCAAGAAAAGAAACCAACTTCTTCCTATTATGACAACTCTCAACAGTACTTTTGGCACGATTTTGGAAACTTCTTTTAGCGTGGTCCCATACTTACAATGTGCATTTTAACCTAAGGAATTTACTCATCATATACAAGCATAAGAGAACCACTGGTAAGTTTAATGACAAAATACCAGTACAGTGGAACACTACTATAACGAACACGACGGGGTCCACGCTAAATGTTCGGTACAGCGGTCATTCAGTTTAGCGAAATTAACTGCTGAACGTTTCGTTGCCATGTTGAATAGCGCCCTCTCTTGTCTAACTGGAGTGCACCCTCTTGTGATACTATGATTTGCTGTTTACGTGATGTTTTGCTGTTGCATTCATGTTTGAGGTTTCTAGAAATGTATATGTGAATTATTTTTGTTTTTTATTTAATCTCAAGTTACAAAATTGATATTTAGTTTATCCTAAAAGTCGTGAAGCTACCACTCAGGATTGATCTCTGATGCATGCCGTGGTGAATCTCAGTTGATTTGCAACTGCATAATGTTCAGTAGGTCTTGTGCACAAAATACTGGGAGCCAAGGACGATGTTCAGTACAGCCAAATGTTCAGTACAGCAGTGTTCAGTATAGCGATGTTCCACTGTACTGTCTTTACGCTATGAAGTCAAACTCACCTTTTTGCAAGAAAGCATGAAATTTCAAAATTTCGCTGTAGTTTATGTCACCTGGCTTTCGAGAGACTGTCTCAATCCTGATGGCTTCTTGCAAGTTGGTCACAATCTTTCTGTTGCCATCAAATTGTGTGGTGTCCAAAGACAGTCCGGATGGTTTGGGTTGCTTGGACTTTGCCGTGATGGCTCGAAGCACTAAAATGGCTGCCAAGCCGCTCAAACCAGCAGTGGCCACAGACAGAATACTGAGAAGCATTGTGGTGTAATTGTTACTGGTCAATTCTGAAATGAATCGATGTTCGACATTCAATGTTGAACAAGTAACTGTCTGATATTCAATGTTGAATAAATAACCATTTGAAATTCAGGATGCACACCCCTAAAAGCAATGGAGTGCAAAAGGGACAAAATACAAACGGTGCCAACTACATTTCAGGGCTTGTTTGACCCTGAAAAAACCCATGCCCAGGGTTGCAAGGAGTCGTTGCTGATTGAGGAGAACAATGAAATCAGATTTAATGAAATCTCCAGGCGGGGCATGGAGTTTGGGTATTTTATTTGAATTTGAGGAAAGTGTGATGATTCATTCAATTTAATCTCTGGTTTGCAAGCGAAGAATTCCACTGACAAGACTCTAGTCAACTGAATTGCCCTGATGGAGGCAGTGGGGTTGCTAAAGTGTACCGATAAACAATTTGAAAATAAGTTTAAACCTGGGGAGTGCGATTGATGTGTATTATTTCGATCAAATGAAATAGTTTGGATGAAAACAGCAAGTGCATACTGTTTTTCGCTGTAATAATTACATTGCTGTTAAAACCTGTCACCTACCTTCCAGGGCTTGTTTGACCCTGGAAAACCCTAGGACCAGAGTTGCCTCTGTGCATGGATGCTCTGTGGGAAAGAGTTGTATGTGTATGTATCATTGTGATATGAAATGTCCATAAGGTACACAGGGTACATGAATGTGAATGGATGTGCAATGTGGTGCAGTTTAGTTTCTATTGTGTGTGTCCATTTTGCACTCCATCATTTTCTATACATGCTAGGGGTGTGTCTCGCCCCTGAATGTCAAACCGGTTACTTATTCAACGTTGGAAAATCAAACGATTACTAATTGTTCAACACTGAACGTCGAACAAGGAACTAACTTCACATCGGTGCCCGCAGGTTTTCCAGAGTGTTATTAGCAAGCCGCCCGGCATGCCCGGCCGGCCCTGGCCTAACAGGCTAGTTCCAGTAGCCTCAGCCCCTCCCTTAATCAACCCGTACTGACTGTACTGCCTCTTTAATTAACACAGAGTTAACATAGTGACATCACTCTATGCTCTTTAACTTTCAGGGCTTGCAGGAGACGTTTGCCTCTTTGGAACAAATTACCCTTGCATCGACAAGCTACGGCAGAACTTCAAGACTGATGATGTAATCAGCTGATGCTGACTGCGAGCTACCAACCAAACGATGACTGGTTGGGACCGGAGAGAACAGGCAAGAGACACGCGCAATAGCATCAGCAAAATTGGTCACGTCAATCACCTTTTATGTGTGTTGTTGACTATAGACTGGCTTCAAGAACTTCTCCAACAACACTTCAGTCGAAATGCATTAAACAAGTGTCAAATAAAATAGGTGCACTAGTTAGGCTGCTACACCAGTCTATCATTTATAACGAGGTTGGAAGGTCATGAGAACCAACCAATCAAAGTCGGCGTTTTACAACTTATTCTCGCAGAGTTGACCTTAGTTGACACCAGAAATGACGCACGTACAACAAGCCGTCGAGGGCGCATACGCAGGGTACGGGTAATAACGCGAACGGTACTTGACAAATTTTGCGGAGGGACACGTATTCGTTGGGTTATCGCAAAGAAAGACACGGCGTTGTGATAACCTAAACGGTTATTTTAAGCCGTCCGGCGGGATCAATCAACCATGCTTGCTGCGTCTAGATTCATCAGGCGTTTTTCTACGTCGCAGGTAAGAAAACGCTCGGCGGGCAATGTTTGTCAAGGCCAAGAATAGAAAGGGGCCCGGGCCTAGGCATAGCACCTTCTTAAAATACATGTACATGTACTTGGAACTTGGCTATGTAACGTCCGTCAGTCCCAAGAGCATTTGCTCTATGATCACACGTATGCCATATGGTTCACATTTCCTCCATGATGAAAGTCATAGGACCATAGGTGACGATCATTGTACATGTTGTACCGCCGGTTAAAGATGTGTTTGGATATGACTTGGCCTTAAGGGGAAATAATTTCAGGAAGTAGGGTGCCTAGCTAGTTCCAGACCTAGACATGCTAGGCCTGCGTGTTCGTACATGTAGGTCTACGGTAGCCTCAATAGTTTCCCTGCTTTAAACAGTTGAGTTGGCTTAACTTAAATTTGAGGAAAAAGTTCCATACCATACACAGACATCACTTGACACCCTATCCCCCTGCCTATGCACAAACCTATGGAACTGCCTTGAAGAATTATGTTTTCAAAGTAAAATGCTTCAATATATCCCTGCTAAATTTGACTTTAGGACATGTTAACACATTCTGATGGCTAGTAAACCAAGTGCTGCAAGGAAAATTAGATGAGCGATGATTTGTGCCTAGTATATGGAATTCTTGCCAATTTTTATTTTATGAAGAGTTCCACATGGGGATGCCACCAGACACTTTGTGCATAAACCCTGTGAGACTGGTCTGAAAATGTATATTTTCTAAGTATATGACTTGGTATTTTCATTCCTAAATCAAACTTTTCTGGACATGGTTTTTTTCTTTCTGTTGGGAATAATTAGTGGTGTCCGTATGAATGGAATTCTTTCCTATTTGACTTTCTGAAGACGATTAAATGCTAGGGCAAATACCATTTAATTACTTGTGTGGTAAGGGGGAATAGAAATATGGAATCCTAATTTTTGGAGCAGAGGAATGCACAGTAAATGGGAGTTATTGAAAAAATTCTAATTCCAAATGGACTTCCTTGAAGCCAGCTATGAAGATACAGAGCCAGAGTGCAATAAGAAAGACATTTATGTGGGTAGGCAGTCAACCATGACTGCGTGGCGAGCTAGGCTACGAGGTGAGAGATGAGAGACATAAGCAAAGGCTATTCTGCAGTTGTGCCAACTTGGACCCTACATATTTATTTCCTTTCTGAACATTTGGACAGGTCTGAGTAACTTGAATGTTTTTAGCCACTTCATCCGTTTACCACTTCGCTTATGCCACTTCCCAACCTGCCACTTCACCCACGTGCCACTTCACTCATGCCTTTATCAACATTGAACAGAGAGGAAGACACAATTACCCAAGCCCACTTGAATCTGTCCTGAATGCCAGCAAAGATAAAAGATCAGATAGGAATACTAGGATATTTAGTAGATTTTGAGATTGTTGAGGGTTTTGATGTAAAGCCAATGCAAAGCTAAAACTTCAAGTAAAATCAGATGCAGCACTCACAGTAAGAACAGCATGGAATGAAAAAAATGGCTGGGAGCCAGTTACTCCTGAGACAGCATGAAATACATGTACATTCTGAAGTTTAACAATGTGAAACTGTCATGAAATGACTGTTAAAAATTCAGAAATATTTCACTTACGAGTAGTTCACAGAATTAGAATTGTTTTCATGCATCTACATGTAAGTACATGTGTCAGACTGTCACTGCAAAATGCACTACTGCAAAAAGAAAAAAGCTTCCCTTTTGAAATTTTGGAGCATTGTGACAGACACCATTTTGCCTGCTTTTAGTTTGTGTCTTGGTCTCTATTTTCTGAGTATTGTACAGTATCTGAAAAGTGCATGCAATAAACCGGTTAAGATGCAGCTATTTGTTGGTTAATCACAGACCTGTACTTCTGAAATCAGGGCATGCATTAACTCTGTGCAAAACATTGTGAGTGAAGTGGCGCATGGGTGAAGTGGCATGTGAAGTAAAAAAAGAAAGTATGTGACCGACAGCGAAGAGGACTCTACTTATCACATTTGTTAGCATAGGATAGTATTTGGTGATAGTAGGTCCAAGTGGATTGGCAAGGATGACCCTAGAAATAATGGCTCAACAAAAACGTTAGATTTCACCCTCAAATTAGCCACAAAAGCTTGAAGATTATGTTGGGTGCACATGTACAGAATTTTAAACAATAAACACAAGCACAAGTCAAGGATCACACTCTGAATATCTTCAAACCATATACAAGAATATCAGCTACTGTCAGAAATATCTCTTCTTTTTCTCAATGGTCTCCGGCAGTGAGCTTGGCTTTAAACAGATTTTATTTGAAATGACAAATCCAAAAAATGTAACCAGGTGGCTGCTTGCCTCTAAGTTATTTGGCATTTGGAGTCTTTGCTCTTAACTGCATGTTTGTGTATCATTTTTTGGTTTACTATCAACAGTCAACATCAGAAAGGCTACCATCCTAAAGCACTAACAGCAGTTGATTAATTGCTGTTGTGTGGTAGAGTTTGTGAAAATGTTGGAAAGTAAACCTGATAACATAGAACTGGTACTGTTTCCTGCATCAAGGTACTGTACACACAGTTCTACTACACTGTATTCTTTGTTTCCGGCCCTGCTGGACAGTTTGCGAGCAAAACATCATTATATTCATTTTGGCTGATATTGGAATCTATCCTTTGCCCCAAAACTTTCAGAAATAATTTGGCATCACAGTTACTGTACTTGAGTGTCACATTTACAAAGTTTCAAACTGACCTCAAAATTCCTATGAATTTGTGTATACTGGTACTTCATATCTAGAGTTACCAAAACTCACAATTCTGTACTCATGTTATAGTTGTAAGTCTTCAACTTGCAGAAAATGAGCAAATTTGTGCCTTGGCCTTTTGTTGAGCAATACATTGATAATGCTGGTAATCCCCCCTGTCTGTGTACATTTTGCAGTAACTGATAAGCCTTATATGATTTAGGAATGATTTTAACAATGATTGAGGGGACTGACACCTGATGATACTAGGTTGGGTCATTCCTTCTGTGTTGGAGGTACACAGGTTAAATCAATCCAATATCTTTTTGATAATTTTGTTTGTCCTTTTCAGTTTAAGCAAACTACTGGTTCTGCCCCTGTCCTCTTGGAAAAATTGTTGATAATCGATCAGACTTATGAAATAATTTCATCAGGCATGTGAACTCAAAAAGGTCTCTATCCACAGATTGGGGCTTCTCATGAAATTTGAAGAAAAGGTGTTGTCTCAATTGAAATCATTAGTGTAAAGTGTCATTTTTACTAAAAAAAAAAACATGGATGGTTGCAATTGGTTAATGAACCACTCACTTCCTAACTCGTTCAAAGCTCTCTGATATTTCAGTCCCATGGGACTTCTCGAATGAAGTTTTCATGGGGCGCTAAACTTGGGCATTTGGATGTACATGTACATTGTCAGACCTACATGTACACTACCAGTGGTGATAAAATATCACATACAAGACCCGGTGAAGTGCTTTATTTTTTGTGCATGTCCTTTTGATTAAAATACCTTAATATGTTGGTATTACCACAAGCGGAGGTGTTTTTCTTCTGCCATGTTTTGTGGTATGTACTCAGAATTGTCCATCATCCTTTGTAAGAGTAAAGTATCATCAAAAGTTTCCCTTGAAGTGGAATCTTCTCAACTGATCTTTGATCCTTGCAATTGCTCGCTTAGTTTTGTCATAGTATAACTCCTTTGTTTTAGAAATAGTCTTTTTTTTTCCAAAGATGAATGTACCTGCAGCAGCAGGGACATTCATTCCACATTCAGGAGCAATATTTTACATGTATTGGAAGGTTTTGAAGTAAATGTTGACACCCTAATCCTTTCTGAGTACAACCATCAACAAACAAGTTGCCTGCATCCCTTCCATGCACAAACCATGTCAAAATTAAAGTTTAACTCTCAGTTTCTAACTTTGGGCCTTTGGCATATGCTCTGCATTCATTGTCCTAACCGGAAATCTTCTCTGTACAATGTGCCTCAGAACTGTACAATGTGCCTCAGAACATTACGAATGCAGCATGTAGTGTACATGTACATGTAGGATTGAACCTCCCACAGTGCCATGAATTCTTCTTGGTTTGTTGTTGCTGAATGCTGCTCAACACAAAGGCAGAGTTATAATAGGTTTAATGTCCATGGCAATCATTCAAGGAAGGCCTTATAGTACTATAACAGTATACTGCATCAGCAGATAATTAGAATACATCTAACAGCCATTCTGATTGGCTAGTATGTAGAGGGTCTGTAGGGGGTGTGTCATTTTCCTCTGATTGGTTTCCTATGATTGGTAGATTATTCAGGGGTCCTGGGGATGTGGACATGTATTATGCATGACTTTTATGCATGTAGTCTTGTTTGGCTATTGGTTTTGCATGGGGTTTTTCTGTCATGCAGGGCAGGCATGGGCATTGTATTCAGCACGGAGGGTAGCGTGGGTTTTAAACTGTCCAGAACATCTGCTTTAAATCCTACTAGATGTAGTGTGGGTCTTTTGCTGATACCTTCATGGTCAACTTGAAAGTTCAGTACTCCTAACCTGTGACCTGTACAGTAAGTTGGCTATAGAGTATTGTTTTATATTGTTCATATTTGCACAGGAAAACATGTGTTGTGATTTGTATTGTTTTATTTTTATTTAGCTTTATTCATTGGGATGAGCAACCATTAGCTATTTGTCTCTTCAGTTTGCTTTAAGATTTCACAGTATTCTGTGACTGCTCATTGTGCATACATACATGTAGACTTGAATCAGAATCATGGACTGTAGGTTTAGTCATGGAGGTAAGATAGACATTCTTGATTAGGCCATCAGTACATGTATGTAAGATAGAACATATTACATGTAGATTGAAATTTCCAAGGCCAAGTGAACAGTCAAATATCTCTGCATACATTTGAACGGGGTATCATAGATATCCATAACCAGATATACGTAACCGAGTGGTGTTTATGCTTTACATATCTTAGAGAGAGAGAGGAATGAAGTCTTGAATGTTAATATTACCGAAATACATCTCTTATTCTCATTTTAATTATAGTTCCTTTGAAAATATGCCCAGTGGTATTTACATGTACTGGTATTTAGTATTTCAGTAGAGTGGGCACATTTTCATATGTACCATTCGTGCTCTTAAGATCAATGAATCAGTGCTGGATTTTTGTTTTAAAATCATGAAAATTCCTTAATGTGAAGGGGTTTATTTAGACCACAACAAAACAACAAAATGGAAGATTGGTCAGATGGTTCTTTATGTTATACTCCAAGCTCAATTGAGAATGTTACTGTGGCTTAGCATTGTTCTACAGGGAACAGAAGTCTTGGCTAGAAATTACACTGGTTGTTAATTTGGAGGAACAATATACATGTACCACAATGATTTGGAACTGTTTCATGTTTCCCCATTACCCTAGATACATATACATGTAGATGTCATTGTCAGTTAAGCAAGCAACGAGTTGAACACTTCCACAATCTTTTGTCCTGTTCAGGAAATCTTAAAGTACAATGCTTGCCAATTTTAGCCTGTTAATGTGTATTTGATGTTATGAAAGTAAGGAAGTTTGTTCACACGTCATGACAAAAAAGTCGTATTGATGTGATCCAATTTGGAACATTCTCAAAACCTATTAGTTTAGTTTTCGGTGACAATTTTGAATTATTTTTTTGTCCTCCTCTAAGTCCTTTGCTTCTATCTTTAGAATTATTTACGTGTTTAGATTTCAGATACTAAAAAAGGATCACGGTCCAAGGGTTATTTGACTCGGTACAGATATTCAGGATCAATCTTGTCCCAGATTTGAAATAAACTGGCCTTACAGGGTAAGAGAAGATAAAATAGTGATAAGTGTAATTCTTAATGCCGTTAATTAGGCTTAGATCAGGATGTGTAGGAGTGTATGTGTTTACGTGCACATGTGTCAATACCTGGTCATAGCTGTTATATAGTGGCAACATGTGTTACAAAGGTATGTTGTGATTTTTGTTTCATTAATAAGTGATTTGGAGAAAGTTTCCTGGAATATGATTTTATGAACAGTTCTCTCTGTTGTTACAAGTGTCATGCTTAGTTTGCAGATGAACCCTGTCATGTACTTTTGATTAAACTTTGCTCACAAGAATGTATTATTAAACCCCTTGGTAGGACTGAGTCTAGATTATCAAAATTGTTGAGATAAATTATCCGGATTCTATGTTTATTTATTGCCAAGTCACAGACAGACTTTTTGTCCTTGTAAACATGATGTGTCCATGGTATTCCATGTGACACATGATGTGGCACATACACAGATAGCTTCAATTACATGCACTGGTACATGAAGGCACTGTGTACACTAGAAGAAATCAGGTGGTGTGCCTGGAACCAAAGTCCACCATGCCAGTTGTTCAAACTCCCTGAAACCAGTGGAAGCTGGATTGAGCAATTTCTGTTTGTCATCCTGATAATTGATAACACATGCTCCAATGCAACTGTGTAATATTCTTGGGTAACTTACCAATTGGCGCTTTGTATGGTAATCCTTGTCAGGCATTCAGCTGTGTTACTACACAGCTTTCAACGTTATTTCTTTGTCTTAGTCCAAATTAATCTTCTCCTTACACATATATACCAGCAAGAATTATGAATGAAAAAAAACTGCTGGTAGCACCTGTGTCATTTTTCCTCATGTACATGTGTGTAAGTAGGAAGTCATCAAATGCTAAATTTGTACAATCTCAAGGGCTAGTTCACAAACAAGGCATTAGAAATACTGTTCATGTACAGTAGGTATCCTGTGGGAATATAAATTTGCTTTCCAAGGCACCAAGCAGGGAATAAACTTCACATTTCATGCACAGACATGCTTTATACTTGAACATGTATACATGTATATGTACAATATAGATGTACGTGTACAGTGTACATGTAGTGTCATCAGTTTGCATGGTTTCCAATGGGAAGGATTGGACTCTGTATATGTTTATACGTATACCAGTACATGCACACTGTACATACAGTGAACATGTACATGTACTGTACATGTACATTGTGTAGAACTGTATGCAACTTGCACTAAGTGACAGCATGTACATGTACACCGATCATGGATCATCCAACTGGCATGGTAGCTAAGAATAAAGGTGTGGCCTGACCTCTGACCTGGAGCATAACTTTGCAGTGTGGCATTGCATAATGGTTGAGGAGGTACAGTGCAGTGTGGGGTCCAGTCCACTAATTCAAGCCTCATTGAAAACAGTGTAAAATCAGCACTGTTCAGGGCCCGATAGCATGCACGCCAACATCCCTGAGATTTCTGAAACACTTTTTTTGTGTGGGTTAACCAATTACATTTTTCCGAAGTCCAATTGCAGCCATTTTTCAAGTGGCAAACCTCAACTTTCTCGGGCACTTTAGACCATTTTTCAACCGTAGTTTTTAGCCATTCTGCTCTCATATGAAAGCTCAAAGACCCAGGGAGTTGATCCTGGCAAGGATTTCCACAATCTCACCATTTTGGGGCCCAAACAATCTCCTTCTTCAAAAGATACTGCTGGTGGGGGCACTTTTAATGTTAATGAGCTGGCCAGAAATTCTCACTTGAATTAGTGGTCTGCACCCTGTACTTCCATGTGCCTCAATATCTCCTGTACATGTATTTAATTATTCTGAAAAAGAGCATGATTACTGATGTATGACAGATATGTCTGAAAGGCACCTGGTGTATACACATGTATATGGCTGGCATTGGTATTGGTTGATGGTTTGTACAGTACATATACATGTACATGCATGACGTTCATGTATGCATGGAATTCGTTCTGGCCTTTACAAATGGTGGCATCTTTCCAATAATTCGCCAGCAATCTGTAATGTTTCTACAGTTATACTTCTGTTCAAGGTCACTGCCTATGCTGTTCATGTTGTGTGGATTCACTATGGAATATGAATAGGTGGTTTCATTGTTGATGTCTGAGGCAGATAAATTGCACCAATGGCTGCTTTGTTGTGCTGTCTATGGTACATCTGTCCCAAGAACAATCCAACCTGAGTCATGCTGTTTCTTTCATGATGTACCTGCATTACGTGTATACATGTATGTACTGGTAGCAATTCACCAAAGATCTGACGTCATAAACTGAATGACTGAACAGGTAAATTCTGAAGAAAGAGACAGGTGTAGTCCTCATGCAGGAAAAATCATCATTATTGGCAAAATCTTAATAGAGTATGGTGCTAATAATTTGTACAGTATACATTTGCAAGTTCTGTATCATTAGAATGGGAATTGTTATAATAAGTGTTCCATGTGATGATGACATCATTAGGTGACAAGTCATGTGACATGAAAGGTGCATCCTTCAAAGCATTACATGTATATCTTCTGAAGTTTATGTCTGATTAGGTTGAAACATTGCAAGTAGCGAGAAATGATTTGGAAAAGCTTGCATATCCGAACAGCTCTGTGGTTGTTTGGAAACCACGTCTCTGGTTTATCATTAAAACATTGACAGGAGGGTATTACAACTGAATATTCGGAGTCCTCTTGTTATAAGAGGAATGCAAACTTCAGTTGTGAAATAGTTCCCTTTTCCCATAGTTTACTTCCACAATGAAACAAAATTTTGGAAATTTGATTATCTTTAACAAAGTGTCTTATTATCTGAAGCTTTGCAGGTGACATATTTTCAACAAGGACGATTGACTGGAAAAAATTGTACCCTTAGCTCAGGTTGGGGCATAGCACAAAGGTTTAGAAACTGAGTTTTCATCTAATCCTCTTTGGAAACGTTCTCTGCATATGTATTGTATCCAAACCAGCTGAGAAGTGGCTACAAGTATTCTGCATTTGATGCTAAGCAAATTTATGTAGCCAGCAATGTGATGGAATAGTTGAGGTATTGATTTGTGTTCATGCTAACATTTGGTTGACATTAAACATTCACAGATGTGGCTGATGTAGATGCCAAATCTAGAAAATGTTTTTCCTTCTGCCTACATGCTTACAGTGAAACACTGTTATAACAAGGTCCTTGGGACTTTACAGATTTGTACCATGTATTATCAATAATAGAAGACCAATTTTAAAAATGGATACTTGGGATCTCAATTTTTCCATGGTATAAACATGACTTTGTATTTTCTGTGCTCTTATCTGTGTTCCATTGTGTATTCAATTGTGAGATACATGTAAGTTAAACACCTGAATACAGAACCAGTACATTTCAGCCCATGGCATCGGGTGTGAACAAGGTTATCAAGATTTTATAGGCTGCTTCCATCCTTCATCTCAGCTATCTAGACATTTTTGCTTTGTAACTTTCTTCAACTGCTGGGGCTTGTAAGTATGAGTCTTTTTCTAATTTAGCAATCAACAAGCCCCCTTTAATGCAATGAGGATTAGGTTCCATTGACTCCCCTAATCCTACACAGTCCTTCAAAAGAAATTAAGTGGTTTCGAAGGATTAAGGAGGAAAAGCATGTAAATTGAGCAATGCTTTAATGAGACTGTTTTTCTGTCTGTTTTTCTTGGTCAGAGTATTTGGGACAAGATGAAGATCGCTGTGATTGGTCAGAGTCAGTTCGGAGAGGAGGTGTACAAGCTGATTAGAGGCAATGGTCATGAGATCGTAGGGGTCTTCACAATTCCTGATGTGAATGGCAAACCTGACCAGCTTGGTAATAGTTCCAATCAAATAACTGCGATAATAATTAATGACAACTATGAAAGTAATTATGGTGTTTTATTTAAATCATCTTTGCAGCCATAGAGGCTGAAATACAAACGATCTTGCAAAGATAAAAAAAAGGAATTCAAAGATATAATTACATCTAAATACAATTTTAAAACAACTTATTATTAATGTTTTAAAACACAAAACATGGACCTTAAAAAAATGACTAAAATGATACTCATGTACATAGAACACATACAACACATCTTTTCTTAGTGCCTTGTTATGATCTGTTATTATTGAATAGCCTAATTAAGGAGGAAATTGGATTTGTTCTGTACTGCTCAGTTCTGCACATAATTTGTTTGAATGGGTTGGGATTTCCTAGTCTCATAGTTTGCATTATTTGACGGGAATCAGTGACAAAAACTGGAGGGTTGGACAAGTGATTGAGCAAATTTGTGACAACGATTTGTCTTTCTGTCAAACAATGTTTTAAGTTTAGTCACATTCAAAGTGTCATAAGATTTGTCATGGAATCCTTAAATGCAACACCCGCTTCTGAACCCTCTTATATGGTTGGTCTGGGCACGTGTGAAGGCTGAATGCCTGACAGATGCGGCATGATACAACTACTGAATGTTTGTGAGGGAATGATGCATAAGGTAACAATGGCATATTGGCATTGTTTTAATGGTGCTCATGGAATTAATAAGTCTATTTCATGACACCTGAGCTGTGGTTCCACAGTCAGGCAATTAGGATTTATTCAATCATTGCATAATTTGCTTTTTCCAGGCATACAAAGAATTGCATTTTTGGTCATATTTCCTTATTTCTCAATATTAATGAATAATTTGTTTCTCTTACTTCAGCGGCCACTGCGGAAAAAGATGGCGTCCGTGTTTTCAAATTTCCAAGATGGCGGGTGAAAGGCCAAGCAATTCCAGAGGTCCTACAGGTCTGTGACATTCATGCGTTTGTATCAAAATCTCTTGTTTACAGCACACACAATTTGTGCCATCTTGGCCTCAACAGAATACCATGGCCAGATGTACCCTGTGTTGACTGCCCCACAATTTGTTACATCTTTGGTCTGGTTATTCTCATGAGGTAGTTTAGGGTATTCTGCAGTAGGTTACGAGGTTGCCCTGTTACACCATCATATACATGTAGTAACTATTGAAATTAGTGATAAAATTAGAGTGATTTTTACCAAAGTTGATACATTCTTACATTTACTTGTATAATGACGACTCACGATTTTAGAGTGAAATCAAAATAGGTACTGTGAACTGAACTGGTTCCTTTGTGTACTTCCTATCCATTGAGAAAGCAAAAGCTTGCCCCAAATCACAAGGTATAGCAACAGCGTCTTTAGTATGGAGAATTCATATTATGTTCACGTGAATTTAAAAAACTCTGTGCACGAGATTTTATTCAAATTTAACTCATAACACTGCGTAATGGTCATAGCATGGCTTAAAATCAGCTTGGATGTCATCAGCGTGACGTTTTGGTTGGTATCTTACAGGCCTACCAGGAAACTCAACCAGACCTGAATGTCATGCCGTTCTGCTCTCAGTTCATTCCAACGGAGGTCATTGACCATCCTAAGCATGGATCTATTGTCTACCATCCATCCATCTTACCAAGACATCGAGGGGCATCAGCCATCAATTGGTAATACAGATCAATCACACTGGCTTCAGAGTAGAATTTCAGATGGGAGTTTTAAGGGTTGTCATTAATTTTCCTATTTGGATTGCGTTGGATGCAGGAAATGAATAGGGAGAAAACAAAAGCAATTAGTTTTTGATGATGTTAATCTGTTTCAAAGATGGATTCGCGCCAGGGATATGTAAATAAATTTGTGTACTTTCTGCCCTGCCCAACCTGTAGTTTTAACACTGAATACTCAGTGTATGCCCCCTAGGGCTTGTGAAAAAAACACAAAGGTACTTGGGTGGGACTCGAACCCTACAACCTCCTGCTTACTAGTGCAGACGTCTTAACCACTCGATCACCGAGCTTGTCGGTGTCGGCTGGCTCAGGTCAGATGTAGCAGCGGGCACTGCAAACAAGTATTTCAAGATGTTAATACGCCAAAGATAGCAATTCTTAGGCATTTTCTGTCATTCTCAGGGTGTCCACGGTCTGGAAAAATCCATAAAAAACGTTGCCTTAGAAAGTCATGGACAATTGGGAAAACATAGGTTGTCCTACATGTAGAATCATGTTGTCGAAGGAAGAAAGCCATGGAATAGTCATAGAAATCAAGATCCTACAAGATTATTTTTGATGGTTATTTTTTTATTTTTTTGTGTGATAATGGACTAATCGTCAATTTCCAGGCTATATCCTTGTCATTCTGTTGTAATGACTAGGGCAGTCTTCCTAGTTAAAAATACCAAACAATTTTTCTCTGCAAAATCACATTGAATGTCATGGAAATTCTCATATTTTAATCCTGGAAAGTTGTAGAGAAGTCATGAATTGGGTTTCAGATTTCTTTGGGAATGATGCGTTCTATTGGAAAAAAAACATTGTAGTTTTCAGGAATGACTCCAGTATTTGAGCAATCACAAGCTAACATGGTCAACTTGCATGTCTACTGATTGCTTGATGCTACCTGTTAGGGCTAATGTTACTCCTTTGGGTTTGTTGTACAGGTGGCTAGTGCCTAAAAGACTTGAATCTCTCCATTGTGGTCCTGGGTTCGATTCCCAGCCTGGGCCATATATTAGTAGAGTCATTTGCTGGTTATATCCTGTGCCACAGTTTTCATCTCTAGCTGTGCTCTATGGGAAGATATGGGTCATTTGGTAGCTGTCTGAGTCACCTGTGCATGCCTTTGGCTCAGCCTGGTTGTAGTAAGATGTTATTGTTTAGCTTTTCTGAAACTGTATAAAATTTGTGCATAATAAATAGACATGCCCACATTATCATTGTCAAAATTGTAAAATGTTATAACAGAACGTATGATATAAGTGTGAAATGAAATTTATTTTCCTCGTCTGCAGGACCTTGATGTGTGGTGACAAGTATGGTGGATTCTCCATCTTCTACGCTGATGATGGTCTGGATACCGGACCCGTTCTCCTACAGAGGGAAGTGTATGTTGACATCAATGATACGGTGGATACACTGTACAACAGATTCTTGTACCCTGAGGGTATCAAAGCTATGGTAAGTTACAGGTTCCTACCCAGTTGGTTGAAAAGCAGGTCCTCACCCAAGGTTGATAAGCAGGTCTTCCCCCAAGGTTGATAAGCAGGTCCTCCCCCAAGGTTGATAAGCAGGTCCTCCCCCTAGGTTGATAAGCAGGTCCTCTCCCTAGGTTGATAAGCAGGTCTTCACCCAAGGTTGATAAGCAGGTCCTCTCCCTAGGTTGATAAGCAGGTCCTCCCCCAAGGTTGATAAGCAGGTCCTCTCCCAAGGTTGATAAGCAGGTCCTCTCCCAAGGTTGATAAGCAGGTCCTCCCCCAAGGTTGATAAGCAGGTCCTCACCCAAGGTTGATAAGCAGGTCCTCCCCAAGGTTGATAAGCAGGTCCTCACCCAAGTTGTAGTGGCATCCTGTCCAAGTACGTTGTTTACTTTGATTTGAATTGTTTGTGAGTCAAGCTGGAGAAGCTTTGGCAGTAGACAGTAAATGAAGTCAGTATGGAGGCAAATCAAACTGTGCACTGTGGCTATATACAATGCTTTATTAAACTTAAGAACAAAGTTTTCACGCTCAACGAAAATTTTTCAAAACATTTTGTCTTGCAAAACTCTAGTTTTTAAAAGACTCTGATTGTTGAAGTTTTTAATTTCTTTGTAAGTCTTTACAGACTAGTGGATATATTTGGAGATTTATCCATTCCAAACTCTCTCTGTATCTGGCAGTGATCAGGGAACTTAGTACTCCACTACAACTTTGATTATCACTGTTATTGACAGGTTTTGTGGCTCTAGTTTACAAGTAACTTCTCAAGTTGATGTGTCTTTGTTGTCTGATTAAGGGTGAAGCTGTTGAGATGATTGCTGACGGCACAGCACCCAAAATCGTCCAGCCTGAGGAGGGGGCGACCTATGACCCCATCTGGAAAAAGAAGGAAGTCGCCGAGGTAAACTTGGGATGAAATGCCTTGTTTTTAACTGAACAAAGTGAATTCTGTTTGATGGATTGGCATAGTGTCAGCATATCAGCATATCATATCACACTAGCTGCTATTTGTGACTTTGTATTTATGTCCACGTTTTAGATCAAGTGGGACCAGACTGGAGAGATGTTGCATAACTTCATCCGTGGTAATGACATGATCCCAGGGGCGTGGGCAACTATTGATGGACAGGTGAGAACAATCCTTGCTAAAAGTCATTTCATACTTGACACCAAAATCTATTCAAATTTGTGATATCAGATCAAATAATCACAATGTAAATTCACAGGAGTTGAATTAATTTCAACTGCAGCAAATGTTACTGCTAATAGATTGTGACATCATATTTTGCATTTCCTTGAGATGTGAACCTTAGTCCTTAATACGGATGAGGTTTTAACATCGTAATTACTGCATTTTAGTTTTATCAAGGAGTGACAGAAAAGTAACAAGCAAGGTAGTTGAGGTGAAGGGTAGTTGCATTGTAACATGAATATACCAGTGATCAGTAATGGATAGTGTACATGTTTTCAAGCATTATGTTTGTCTTTACTGTACAGTCACCAGTCCTTAATTTGCTATTGCAGAAAGTATCCATGTTTGGATCCAAGTTGCTCAAAGGGGCGCGACCCAAGGGCAGGGAGGTGGTAGTCCCTGGCAGTGCCACGCCAGCTGTGGTCACCAGCGACGGTATGGTATTCTCTGGTAACGATGGCCAAATGGTGAGTCTTTGCTTACTCGCTGGCTGATTAACAAGGGTTAAGAACAAAGAACAAATCGTAAGATTTGTTTGGGGATGGTTGGGAACAAAGACTCCAAGAATTCGTGGACATTAGTTAATTTGGTGTGTGGTAATGTTGATATTTTTCTTTGAACAAGATTTAGTAATCCACATGCATGGACTTGAGAAAAATGTCAACACCACTCTCATCAAAACCCTTAAACCTGTCATGTTTCGAAATGTGTGTTGAATACAAGACCTGACTCATGTTGAAAACCAGTAGTCTGAGCTTTGTGGGCACAGTGTGTGAATGGAGGATGCTTTCTTACCGAGCAACGTCTCCTGGTAGACTTACTACATGCCAGCACCTGTTCATGCATATCTTTTGCACAAGCAATTTTTGGGGTTGTTTTCAAGTGATGTTGCTATCGAGTTACCAAACAATCAACAAATGACAAGTAATGATCAATTCATACCTGATTTATTGTTGGTCATAAATGTTGGATATGTTTACGTCATTTTTCTTTTCATTATAGCTGAAAGTGAAGACCCTTCAGTTTGAAGATGGCCGTATGATTCCAGCTTACAAGTATGGACTGGGTGACGATGCTGAGGAGAAGATTGAGA